>PGTU02013339.1:0-14741 GCA_002896215.2 Cicer echinospermum
AAATTAAATGTCTTTTTACTCGTGTAAAAAAAAATTCATGAAAACAAATCAAATATAATGTTTTCTTTGTGATTTGTGATGTGAATCAACTCAAAAATATATGGTTCTCAAAAATTGGTAAACAAAATATATATGGTAAAAAGAATAAAATTAAGGGTAAATGTCGTGAGAAGAGGGAGAGAAAAGGTGAAAGTGACAAGAGAGAAACAATATAAATTAGAATTCTCAATTTTAATCTCTCTTTTAATAATATCAAATTTTTAATTTAATTATATTAAAAAATTATTTAAAACACTGTGACATCAAGTTTAGCTGTATTTAATTTTTTTTAACAAAAATTAAAATGAAAACCATTTTAAGAAATATAAATCAATAAAAAATTTAAAAAATTAAAATAAAATAAAAAACGTTATGATTGCAGATAGTAAAGACATATTTAAACTTTTAACTATTTAACGAATAACTTTCACTAAAAATATGGAAATGGTATATGCCAACCGTTTGCTAAACACCAATTCATATATATTGGTTAAAGAAACTTAATAGTCTATTATTCAATTCATATTAGCTTTCATCCCTATAAATGTCATATTAGCTTTCATCCCTTCACAATTTTCACTTTAAAACCTCAAAACACTAACATCTGCCTTTTTCATAAAGTCGTAAAGGTCCAATCAATTCTCACAGAAATGTATTGTCATTCTTAGTCAACATTTTGTGTTTAACATGTATTCTACCGACCATAAATATGAATAATATTGGTCAAAACTTTATTTATATATGTAAATTTTAGATTAAATATATAAATTGTTTTGGACCATATTTGTTAATATTTAAGATTGATAGATTAATAAAATATAAAACCCATTTCCAAATACTATTAGATACAAATAAATATTATAGTATATAATAGAAATAAAAAAATTATTGTAGTATATCATTTACTCTACTAGTAGCTAGATAGCTAGCTTGAAAATATACAACACTACAAAAAAAAAATTATAATATATTTATAATTCAGTCAAAAAAATTATATTCATATTAACATCTATGAGAGAGAAAGATTAAGCATGGCACGTGTCACCCCATGTGGCCAAAAAGCCCAAGTGTAACTTTAAAGGGAACAAAAAAATGGAAATTATATGACACCGAATTGCAATTACATAGTACAATTACATTTCAACAACCAACATACCTAACAAAATGATGACACAAACAATATACAACATCGCAATTATTAACAACGTACTATTGTGTTTTGGAAAAAGTTTAATTTTAATGTAATGTTGTTTGCATATAACACAATCCGAGATTTATGTATTGGATCATCCAATAATGTTTGTTTGATTAGTACCATAATTAAGTAACTTGGTTCTAAATGACACTTAGTCATGTCATTCCTTGGCACAAATAAGAGATTCAGTTTTAATAACCCAACATGGCCATGCCAACAACTTCATTCACATGTAACCAAAGGTACAATTTGATTTCTAAGAAAAGAATCAATAATATTTGTGCGCTGTCTCATGCATTGTCACTATAGCAAACGACACATCCACGTTGTGCTCAGAAATCTAATGGGACTGATCATTATTTTGCCTGCGTAACAACAATCTGCAAGCATGTTGAGATGAAGCACAAACTTCATCAGTGTAATCATATGTTTAATGTTACATGACATTCACCTCATACTAGATAACAAACAAAGTTTTTTCCCCCCTAGTATGAACGTTTTTCCACAGGATTTTTATGTGCAATTTTTATTATGTATGAAAAGGAGGTGAAGCTCATCGTTTAGAATTCCAGTTGTAATTATGTCGCGAATTTTTATATTGCGCAAAAATACAGTAGATGTTTTTTGAAATTTTGATTACAATGTTTTAATGGAAGATTGTTATAAATAATAATGACATTAATGAGATTTAGTTTTGTTGTGAATTAAAAAATAAAAAAATTTCACGTAGGAGAGATATCACACACTAGTAGTGTATATAAGGCGGATGTATGAAACTTGAGGTGTACTGGTACCTCAATTTTGTAAAGAGAAAGAACACATACAAAATTGACCACCACACACACACGCGTGTGCGCCGCCACTCGTCCAGACTTGGGCTAGGCTAAGTGGTGTATTAAATTAATAAATTATTTAATTAATTAAGTAAATGAATGCATTGCCTCGTAACAAGCCACTTTAAGCTTCTCTTTAATTGGCATGCACCAAACAACTTGAAAGATATAATAATTCTCACCCTGGAGTGATAAGGTGGTTTGGAGGGATAAATTAATTCACTTAAAAAAAATAGCATTTTTATGATAGTCTTTTGAGAACCAAATGATGGTCAATAATTGATTTATGGTCACAAAACGATTTTTGATGATGTCAATAATTGATGGTTAAATTACATATATAGTCCTTTAACTTAATTTCAGGTAACGTTTTAGTTATTTATTTATTTTTTTTCTCGAGTTGGTCTTTTGTTTTAATTTTAAGTGACAATTTGATATTTTATGTTTTAAAATTTCAACAATGCATGTTATCATTTTTATACAAAAATTCAAAAAAATCATCAAAAATTTCAACCAAAACCCATAAAATTAATAATAATCTTCAATATAATGCAAATTTTATCAAATCCGTAACTCAAATATTCAAATACGCTCATATTTTTTATCTCCAACAACATCAAATAAAGAATGAAAATATGAGTTTATTTCAAGATTTAAGTTATGAATTTGATTAAAGTTGTATTTTATTGATGATAATAATGAATTTTATGTGTTTTGTTTGAAAAACTTGATGATTTTTTTGAATTTTTGTAAAAAAAATGACAACATTGTTGACATTTTAAAACATAAAATATCAAATTGTCACTTAAAATTAAAATAAAAGACCAACTCAAAAAAAAAAAATATATGAAAGACTAAAAAGGGATCTCAGATATAATTTAGCCATAATTGATTTATGGTCGCAAAACGATTTTTGATGACCTTTACAAAAAAGGTCGTTGAAACACTCCAATTCAAACTAGTATAAGCACTTAAGTTTGTCTTCAGTAAATCATACAGTTATCGATAGTTTGGGATGCGGAGAAATGTCATTTTTTTATATACAAAAGTTAATTTAATTAATATTATTTTGTAATTTTATTATTAAATTTATTATTAATTTTTATTAAAATATATATTTCAACATTTATTATTGTAATTGATAATATTATTTATTGTGTCTTAATTGTTAACACTACGCAAAAAATGACATTTAATAGCGCTCTTTTTACAGCGCTTGCTAAATACAAGCGTTGTTGTAAGTATATTTTAAAAATAACGGAGCCTTTTACAGCGCTTTTTTGACAAGCGCTGTGAATAAAGCGCTGTTGTAGGGTCATATAGTGTTTGCGCATAATGTTATAAGGCTTTTACAGCGCTTTTCGCAAAAGCGCTGTAAAATGAAGCGCTTTCGCGTATTATTTTACAGCGCTTCTTTCACAAGCGTTGTACATGCGCTTTCAATCAATTTAACTACATATTACAATATTTTTTGTACAAGCGCTGTAAAATACATGCGCTTTCAAATATTTGAACTACCTATTACATCGCTTCTTTTACAAGCGCTGTAAAATACACGCACTTTCAATCAATTTAACTACCTATTACAGCGCTTTTTGTACAAGCGCTGTAAAATACAAGCGCTTTCAAATAAATATAATTTACTTTTTAAAACAAATTTACGAACCCTCATCACATCTACTCTAGAACCCTCATATCCTCTACGTACTGTGCAGCCATCTACGTTGTCTCAGGTATTTTTTAATTTGTTTTTGTCAAAAAATCTTTAGTTTTTTAATAATTGAAAACTAAAAATTGTTATATATATATTAAATCTCTTTTTTTTTTTAAAT
Source organism: Cicer echinospermum (assembly GCA_002896215.2). NCBI lineage: Eukaryota > Viridiplantae > Streptophyta > Magnoliopsida > Fabales > Fabaceae > Cicer > Cicer echinospermum. Next base: position 3,900 of record PGTU02013339.1, read on the forward strand.
TTGTTGACCTGTTCTGTTTTGAAATCTTTTCTGTTTTGAAATTGTTATTAGATATGTTGATATTGGTTTCTTTTTGAAACTTGTTGATATGTTTTGAAAGCTTGTTATTTTTGTAACTGCATTTATATAGGTCGTATGGATAGGAAATGGATGTCTGCCAATCGATTGTCAAAAGAGTATGAAAATGGAGTGAAAGAGTTTGCTGAGTTTGCAGTGAAGAATGAAAAAGATCCAAATAGAGTCGTTTGTCCTTGTTTAAAATGTTGCTTTTGAAAACGTGTCAGAGAAGATGAATTACAAGGACATCTAGTATGTAATGGAATTGATCAAAGCTACACATGTTGGATAAGACATGGTGAGAAAAAAAAAGGAAACATTAATTTTGAGAATAGTTCGACATATGCTTCAACTGACTTCGATACAAATACATATGAGCTAGACCGAGTTGATGAGATCGCAAAAGCAGTTGAAGAAGATCTTCGAGATTGTCCTAAAATGTTTGAAAGTTTGTTGAGTGATGCAGATAAAGAATTATATAATGGTTGTACTAAATTCACAAGACTATCGGCGATTTTAAAGTTGTACAACTTAAAAGCGAGTAATGGATGGTCTGATAAAAGCTTTACAAAATTATTAACACTCATAAAAGATATGTTGCCAGATGATAATGAACTTCCCAGTCGAACCTACGAGGCTAAACGGATTTTGTATTCTATTGGCATGATTACGAAAGGATTCATATGTGTCCTAACGATTGCATTTTATTTCGAAACGAATATGAACTACTTAAGGCGTGTCCGAAATGCAATGTCTCTCGATATAAGAAGAAAGAATCTACTCCAGCAAAAGTCGTGTGGTATTTTCCTATAATACCAAGATTTAGGTGCATGTATCGCAGTGAAGAAGATTCAAAACAATTGACATGGCATGCAGATGAAAGAATTAGAGATGGAATATTTCGACACCCTACAGATTCCCCTCAATGGGCAAAAATTGATCACGAGTATCCTGAATTCGGGATATAGTCAAGAAATCTAAGACTTGCACTTTCTACTGATGGAATGAATCCACATGGTCTTCAAAACATCTCACATAGCACGTTGTGATTTGGTAATATATACACCTACCTCCATGGCTATGTAGAAGCGTAAGTTTATGATGTATGTCTCTGTTAATTTTCTGGACCAAACAAACCGGGGAATGATATTGACGTTAACTTGACTCCCTTTATTGAAGGTTTAAACGTATGTGGGGAAGACATAGTGGAGTTATGATGGGATATAAGAAAAGAATGTTTCAATTTGAGGGCTATGTTGTTCGACACAATTGTGATTTCCCAGCATATGGTATTATCAGATATAGCAATTAAAGGTCAGTGTGCATGTCCTATATGTGAAGAGAGGTACAAATTGGATGCGGTTGAAAATTGTAAGAAGAATGTGTTCTTGGACATCGTAGATTTTACTTATAGCCATCCGTATCGGGGTGGAGAGAATGTGTAAAGACCATAATTTCAAGTACCATTTATGTATTTTTTGTGATTTTTTTGGATTTTGGCTCGGAGGCTTTTAAGCCAAAGTAATAATATTTTTGGGGTTTATAATCAAAAAGATATTTTAATGCCGACTAAGATTTTCGTCGATAAATAAATTGAAATTAACTGCGGTGAATCCTTTCCGTAGAATTAATGCGTCACGGGTGAAATGGTAATTTAACAAATATCTAAGATTTGAGATAATATTTTGCGTGTAATGGTAGGATTTGTGTACCAGCAATTACAGATATGCGGAAAACGATTTTAGAAGAGGCGCATAAGAGTAGCTGAGTATTCATCCTGGAGCAACAAAGATGTATGGATCTGAGGCAGAATTATTGTGTGGCCAGGAATGAAGAAACATTTGGCGGAATATGTATCCACTTGTCTAACTGGTCAGAAAGCGAAGGTGGAACATCAGCGACCTGCTGGAATGTGCAACCTTTAGATATACCCTGAATGGAGAGTGGGCACATTTTCCATTGGATTTTATAACCGGTATTACCAAAGACAAGGAGAAAGAATGATTCCAATAGGTGATAGTGGATCGACTAACTAAATCTGCTCACGTTTTTGCCGGTAAGGACCACCTATTAGGTAGATCAGCTAAGGAGATTACATTGCCTGAAAATTGTGAGGTTACACGGGTACCATCGAGCATGTATCAGACCGTGATCCGAAGTTCACATCACATTTTGGGGAGCATTGCACGAAGCATTGGGAACGAAGCTACGATTGAGTTCAGCTTACCATCCAAAACGGACGGACAGACTGAAAGGACGAATCATCCTTGGAAGATCTGTTGAGAGCATGTGTACTAGATGATAGGGGAAGCTGGGATGATGTACTTCCGTTGATTTGAATCACTTACAACAATAGTTCCACGCCAGTATTGGAATGGCACCAATAAGGCTTTATATGGGCCAGTGTCAAACGCCCTTGTGTTGGTATAAAGACGGTGAGATATGATTGTCGGACCAGAGATGGGTGCAACAGACTACGGCTAAAGGTAAGGAAGATCAAAGAGAAATGAAGACTTCACAAGATCGTCAAAAGAGTTACCGCGACAAGCGTCGCAGACTTTTGGAATTCGAACAGGTGACCATGTATTTCTGAGAGTCACACCTACTACCGGAGTAGTAGAGCCTTGAAGTCGAAAGTTGACTCCGAAATTCATTGGACCATATCAGATTTCTGCACGAATTGGGCCGTTGCTTATCGATTGCATTACCTCCGATACTGTCCAATATTCATGACGTGTTCCATGTGTCCACAGTTGAGAAATATCTCGCAGATCCATCTCAGTGATCGACCAGACACAATCCAGCTAAAGGATAACTTGTCGTTCGAAGTCCACCAGTGAGAATTGATGACGGAAGATTAAGCGGTTGAGGACCAAGGATGTTTCGTTGGTCAAGGTGATTTGGACCCAATCACTGGAGATGCAACTTGGGAGTTGGAGAGCAAGATGAGAGAACAACACCCAGAGTTATTTTCGATGCATAGTTTCGAGGACGAAACTAATTTTAGGGGGGGAGTAATGTAAGAACCCATAATTTTAAAGTACCATTTTATGTATTTTTTGGTGTATTTGATTTGGCTCGGAGGCTTTTAAGCCAAGTAATAATATTTTGGGTTTTTATATCAAAAGATATTTTAATGCCGACTAAGATTCTTCGTCGATAAATAAATTGAAATTAACTGCGGTGAATCCTTTCCGTAGAAATTTAATGTGTCAGGGTGAAATGGTAATTTAACAAATATCTAGATTTGAGATATTTGTTAAGTTATATTTATTATATATATTATGTATATATGTTTGATGGGGGGGAGAAGGATAGAAGAGAGGAAAGGAAATAGAAAAGAAAGAAAGGAAATAGAAAGGAAAGAGAATAGAGGAAAGGAAAAAGGAATAGAAAACCAAATCCATCGTCTTCTTCCTCTGTGACCGTGAAACCAAATTCCCTCCTTTCTCCGTTTTCATTTTCGTCGTTTTCTTTCTTCAAAACTAGTAACCCAAGGTTGGGTGAGATTAGATCAAGGTTTTCGCACTCCACTCTTCCTCTTTGATTCGAAAACGAAGAAAAACAGTTTTTGAGATCCAAACACAAACCCCTCCGTTTCTTCTTGATCCAAGCTTTCATTTCTGAAGAGATAGAAAGGGAAAGTTGCTCACACCACGCTACGGTGCTAGTGAATAATTTGGAAGCGGCGTTGCGAGCGGAGATTTTACCGGAATACTCGCGTAACCGGAAACGCACGTTAAAGCTAACGTTGAGGTAAGGGCTCCTTCCAAACTTCTATTTTGCATTAGGGACTTATCTGTGGTTGTGTGGGAGGAATTTGTTAGGGTTTAATGTATCGATTTGGGGAAAAAGAAACTAATGCGTTAGGGGTAAAACCTTAGAGTTAGGTTTTGTTTATATTGATGAATGGTTCGTGGTAAATGAATTTGAAGTCATTGTGTATGATTATGAGTAAATGAAATTTGATGTATCTGGGTGTTATGTTGCGTTGATGGTGTTCGTTGTATTTGGCGTGTCATATACTTGATGTTTATTAATTGGTGTGGTTGTTGTGAATTATGGTTTGAATTTGAAGAGTGAGTTTTGAGTTGTTCCGTGGAATTTGAAAACATTAAGTTTAAACGAGTATTAAAAATGGGGAATCTTTTAATACCTCGGTTTACTTAATGTGCATTTGAGGAAAATGTTTAAGTTAACTGGGCGTGGAGAATGAGGAATCTTTAAGTCTCGGTTACTTAACTATCGTTTTTGGAAAATCGTTTCAGTAAACGAGTATTAAGAATGGGATCTCTTAATGTCTTTGTTTACTGAATATTTTGTGTGAAAATCGTTTAGTCAAAAGTATATTAAGAATGGGGAATCTCTTGATATTCTGTTTGCTTAACGTTTTGTTTTGAAAATCATTAAGATAATCAATATTAAGAATGTGGAATCTCTTAATGACTTATTTACTTAATGTTGTTTTGAAAACCGTTTAAGTTACTGGGCGTTAAGAATGGAATCTCTTAATGTCTTGGTTACTTAATGTTGTTGTGAAAGTCGTTTAAGTTAAATGGGTATTAAAAATGGGGAATCTTTAATATCTGCATTTGCTTATCGTCTGTTGTGAATGAAGTGCTATATGTTCATGCATTTTCATCCTTTTTGTAATCGTGCAGACCCGTGATATGTGGCACTTGATAAATAGTACTTTGGTCGTGATAGGCGGTACATTATGATTTAGCGTTTTTGAAAACCGTGCAGACCCAGCGATAGGTGGCACTCTGATAAACGATACGGGCCGGTGATAGGCAGTACGTTTATGGTTTTCGTTTTTTGGTAAATTGTGCAGACCCGTGATGGTGGCACCTTGGTAAATAGTACTTTTGGCCTGATAGCCATACATTTACAATTTACGTTATTTTAGTAAACCGTGCAGACCCGTGATAGGTGGCACCTAGGTAAACGATACGGGCCCGTGATAGGCAGTACGTTTATGGTTTAGCTTTTTAGTAAATCGTGCAGACCCGTGATAGGTGGCACCTCGGTAATTGGTACTTGACCTGCGATAGGCGGTACAATTATGATTTACGGCCCTTCGAGGAGGGTTGGTTTTGGTTGGAATTCCGAGTCCATGCATTTTGGCATATACGCATGCATTAGGGTGCTGTTGGCACACGAGTCGTGTTTGAATCAAAGTATATGATTGAGTGGTTTGAATGGGAATTGTTGTGGTATTGTGTTGGAATTGCTAAGTGTTATGTATTGATTATCGTGTGTGAGTGCGATGGATTGTAAATGTTTTGACAACCAATTCGCTCGTGGTGATGCACTTTGTGTGCTTTGGCTAAAGTGTTAGTTCTTGGAGTTATGTGTGAGTGGTGATTGAATTAGTTAAGTATTTGAAGAATAACAGGGAAATCGATTCCCCAATCGATTGGATAGATTGCAGAAGATCACTATTTTTAACCTAATCGATTTTGCCAATCTGTATAAATATGTCTATTCAAAATCTTTTAAGAAATCGATTATCGCGAAATCGATTGCAGAGAGCAGGAACTCAGCAAATCTGCCAAAATCGATTTGAAATCTGATTGGCAACCCTCAGGGGCTTCATCCAAACTGCACAAATCGATGCTTTAGAAATCGGATTTGGTCAATGCATGAAACTCAGGCTAACTGACAATCGATTTTGGCAATCGATTGGCCTCAGCAAACAGTACTTATTTTGGAGTTAGATATCGATTGCCTAATTGATTTATCATGCTTTGGTACAGTTATGCTATAACTTGATGGTTTGAGAACTTCATTTTGAAGTTCATTTGTTAATATGGCAGCACTTATATGAACTTTAGCATATGGAAAATCCCTTTTAAGGGTGCATGCTTCAGTTGAAAGGTTTATTTTGTGCATTTAAAACTTAATGTTATGTGTTATATTGTTAATTTTTCGGTTGGTACCTTTACAATGTATTGTGGAAATCTGGGCTTTGCCCTCAGATGAGAGTCAGGACGATCCTCCACCGGTTCGACCTACGGACCGGGAATTGAAGATGGGAACTTGACTGCAGCTCGTTAAGGAGGATCTCACGGGGCGCGGAGATCACTCAGGGTGTATAGTTTTGGTAGAATGATCATGATTATGGTTGATGTATAGGGAACTAGAACGGTCCTACTTTTTGGGTTGGATAGTATTTGATTGGAACACTGTACTTATACTAATATGTCAGTTGAATCTTTATTTGAATGGGTTCCATGTACATTTGTTGTTGCGTAAATGCTTTGGATTTATATTTGGAAACTTTTCCTCTTGTAAAATTATAAATTGGAAACTCCAAATTATTTATCAAGGCATTTTCTTGTTTATTCTCTGTTTCAGTATTTCTTTTGAAAAAAAAATATACGCCTCGCTTTGAAAAACGGGGTTGTTACATTGGGTATCACAGAGCATATGTTTGGTTTTCTTTGGGAGCTGTGGAACCTTGGTTATAGATTGTAAGGTCGATCTATAAGTTGGGAGTTGTCACTGATCATTGCGTCGGTTTTGGTGACTTGAGTTTGTCAAGTCCAATATATTTATTATGTGTTTCTTATGGTCGGACGTTAGTTTGGAATTAAATTTGAAGTAGTGTTAAGACTCTACTTGATAAATGGTTTTTAGGAAACCATGCCGCCAGAAGGAATGACGTCCGAAGCCAACGCGAATAGGAAATGACCAAATGGCGGAGGCTATGAATAACAATGTTGCTTTTGTGGATGCACAGACTGCCGCCAAGAACTCAACGGGATCTTGAGAAGAGGGGAAGAGAGATCCGTGCGCAAGAGTCAAGAGGGTTTTAGAAGACTTCCGCCGTTACAATCCCTCCTAAGTTTAAGGGGATGAAATTCAGAGAAGGCGGACCAATGGATCCAAAGAATGGATGAAGACTTTGAAATGATAAATTGTCAGGACGGGAGTGAAGGTCAGCTATGCCACTACATGCTGTTGGGGATGCTGAGTACTGGTGGAGAGTGCAAGGCTTATTGTGGTTATTGTAAATAATGCATGTAATTCTGAATTGAGTGTTTATACTAAGTTCTGATTAATTTATTTTCTGATTAATTTATTTTCTGCTTATATTTAGGCTTGATTTGAGTGTTTTTTTATACCTAACTTCATGTAAAATGAGTGGTTTATATTTAGCTTGATTACAGAACTGAAACTGAATATAATTAGTAATTACATGAACTGAACAGAATATAAATTAGTATTTTAAACATGAAGCTGAACATATAGATTTCTCTTTTGCTAGTGCAATATATATATAGATTCTTCAGAAAGTTCTCTTTCTAAATAATTCATCATCTCCTAAAGTATTGTGATAAAGACAATGATAATAATGTTTTATCCATAAACAATGAATAACAAATGGTTTTAATGTCATCCAACCCAAATAAACCAAACACAACAATAAAATAAAAGTGACATTTTACAGGCTTTGCAAAGCGTTGTAAAAGTCTTTTAAAAAATAAATAATGAGTTGTTTTAATTACCAAGTTCATGTAACAAGAGTGCTTTATATTAGCTTTGATTTACATGAATGAACTGAATATTAAATTAGTAATTACATGAACTGAACTGACAGAGAGATTCTATTTTGCGCAATCTTTAGGAGAATGATAATTATTAGAAATGAGACTTCTGAAGGAATCTATATTAATATTGATCTTCAGAAGTTCTCATTCTAAGAATTCATCAGTCTCCTAAAGTTATTGTGATAATATCTCCCTAAGTTCTCATTTCTATACTCAGTCATCCCTAAAATTAAATAAGCATCAATACCTGAATATAGATCTTCAGAAGTTTCTCATTTCTATAATAATTCATCAATCTCCACCTCAACACCTCTTTTCTATCTTACATTCCCTTTCCTTCTTAAATCCGTGTCTAATTCGTCGATAAGTGGTTCGAACTTGGTCTTCAGGTTCATTGCCATGGTTCGAAAAAGGGTTTGAGGTCTGATGTTTTTGTTAACAAATGTGTTTTGGAGATTTCCCAATGATGCGTACAAGGTGTTTGAAGTAAAATCTTGTTAGATAAGGTACTGTTAGGTGTTGATAATGTATTTTTAAAAGCCTTGTACAACGCTTTTTCAATAACGCTGTAAAATTTGTTCTTATTTATTTTGTGTTTGGTTTTATGGGGGAATAATTATAAAACAGGAGGTCTTGTTACAACGCTTTTACAAATAAGGCTGTAAGAAGAGCCTTTTAAAATTAAAATATGAGACCCCTTTACAACGCTTATTTTAAAAGCGTTTGTTAAAAGGGCTTTAAAAAAAACATCATTATAACATAATAAAACAAGGAGGTCTTTACAGCGATTATTGGTAGAGCACTGTAAAAGAGCTTTTAAAAATTTAAATAAAGACGTCTTTTAGAAGCACTTTTTAAACAAGCGCTGGTAAAGGGTTATAAAAAAGCGCTGTAAAAAGAGTTATCGTATTATATAACAGTAATCGCGTCAGTTTCCTCTTCCAATTACGTATAACTTCCTAACCCCCATCTCAACCTTACATCGTCTTTCTCTTCTTTGCAAAAACCCATCCATCCGTCCATTACGGAACCTTATTTCCACATCATCTCCTTCATTCGAAACTTAAATTTCCATCCAAGATCATCTCTCCCATTGCATACAATATAATTTTCATTGAAATACGTAACCTCATTAAGTATTTCTTCAAACCGTATTTTCCTGTGAAACCATAATTTCTGTGAACTTTCTGCGCAGACCCTCTTTCTTCGCATTTCGTCTTTCTTCGAACCCTCATTATTCAGGTATTGATGTTATTAATTTTTTGTAATCAATTAAAATGCATGTGATTGCTTGTTTAAGATATAACTGAATTGATATGTACTGTAGATAATGCAATGAATGCATGTTGAGCCTTGTTATGTTATGCTAAACTGCATGTTGAACTTTTTTTGTAGTTAAAGGATATACCCAACAAAGATAACAAACAAAGATTTAGAATGTCAAAATGAAGAAGTTGGCACCTCTAGACTTATGAAATGAAGTCAAAACGTGGTGCAACTATCTTGCAAAAAGTCATTAAAGCAGGAGTAATGGGCATCAAGTTGAGGTATACTATACTATACTCTATTTGCTGTGTATTTTTATATTTTTTTAAATAGTCATGTACTTACTATTAGAGTTTATTAGGTTGGCTTGGAATGAAGTGGTCAGCCATATTGACCCCAATATGCTCAATGTTTGTTAGTTCATTGGGGTGTTGTCGATACAAAGAATCCCAATTACAATTGACGATTGATGAGATAAGGCGTTGAAGGATGCAAAGATATAATATTGGAATGACAATTAAAGTAAGTTTTTTGATCCACTTCGTTTGGTCATTTTATAATTTTTTCTTCAATTGAAATACTTTACTTATAATTTTTGTTCATTTTGTTACATTGCAGACTACTTTTGTTTCTTGAGGAGGAACGAAAGAGATATTTTTGAGAGTGCTGTGGAAATATCGGGGATTTAGATCACATCTCTCTAATTTAATCTAAAGATAGAGAAGGAAACCAAATGCTGAAGCTCAAAAATATATAAACATTATATATCAATGAGGAATGGAGTGCATTTGTTCCAACCGTTTGGAACCCCGCATTTGTCGTAAGTGATTAATTATTAGCATTTGTGTTTTATTATTCATATCGTAAGAGTATTTTAAATTTTTCCACAATTGTTATTTTTTTTATATAGAATATTAAGTAGGCAAATCGCGAAAAGGGCAAGCCAATCAACCCACCCATACAAAAAATCAGTATGGGATTGCACACCTTTGATCAAAAAACTTGTAAGTAATTAAACATCATTTCATAAATAAGTAATTTGTATTATAAACTTAGTGTGTAACTAATTGTATTATTTTGTTTATGATCTTTACGAATAACGACAAGACACCAAGCGATCACCCTTGGTCGTCATAGATTATGGCAGGAAGCGCGTGTAATAACGACGAAGTGTTGATAATGAAAATGTCAAAAAAGTAGTCGAATTTGTGTAAGTAACATTATCATTTAATATCCATTGAAACACTTTTTTAATATGTATTTTAAAAATGCTATTGACTTATCTTTTTAATCCTACATGTTTTAGAGATTATCGAACAAAGTTCTGAACACAAAGAGGGCAACAAGGATACTGCATGGACATTATGGGTAAGTGTTTTAATGTCATGAGTATTCCGGTCAGGTAGGGGGAAAGGATTTGGCGTTTAATCCCAAAAAAATTTTGGTTATTTTTTTCAAGAGAAACGCAAACTTCAACGAGGAAGTATTAGAGAAGCTCAAAATTCTTAACAGAGCAAGTGACACTTTGGTGATACGAACAAGAACAAGAAGACTTCCGGATCACTCCCAACATGAAATACAAATTAGAGGTGGAACCGCGAGTTGCAATGTCGGTTTCAGTATTCCCGAGGTAATTAAATACTTACTTGATTAGTTAATTACTTATGTATTAACCTTATATATTAACCGGTACTATGTTTTAACTATTTGATTAGGGTGTCACGTACATGCGTGCTAAATACTTGGTACTCGCCTACTCATCGGAAGGTGGGAAAAGGAAAATTGTACAATACTTCGGGAGAAGTATTGCACAAATCCCGATTCCTACGGCCATGTCAAAAGTAGCACCTGTTGTTGCTTTCGAACCAAACTGCAACGTTGCCGATACAACAACGATGGAGATATGCAGTTATTGGGCGATAGCTATTGGTAGTTATGTGGCATGGCCACACACCTGTTGCCC
>PGTU02013341.1:0-42745 GCA_002896215.2 Cicer echinospermum
TACTCAAGTAAAGCATACGGTCCTGCCATCGAAATTGATTTGTCGTTAACACGTTTTCAAGTAAAGTTATTATAATAATATCTCTAAAATAAATAAAGATTCATTATTATTGTAAGTATAAATTATTATTATTATTATTATTATTATTATTATATTATTATTATATTATTATTATTATTATTATTATTATTACTATTATTATTTCATATTCATAGTTGAGGAAATTGAAATGATATAGAATGTATTCTTTCTTACTTGTTAAATTTTTTAACTTTAGAATTGTTTAAAATCAAAGTAATTATATTCAGTACCTAACTTTTCTGCCCAAGGAACTATGGGTCGGAAATAAATATTTGTCATTCGATTATCAAAAGAATTTGAAGATGGGGTGCAAGAGTTTATTAGGTTTGTTGTTACTCATGCAAAAGACACTAGTAAAATAAAATACTCTTGCTTAAAATGTTTTAATGAAGATGTTCGTGCAAATGTTTTGGAAGATTATTTAATATGTTTTGAAATTGATCAAAGCTACACATGTTGAACAATTTATAGCGAAAAAAAAAATGAATTTTATTATTTGAGAATTGTAAAAGATACATAAAATGATTTTGAAAGAGATACATATGAGTGTGATCAAGTTGAAGAGATTGTCAATGTAATTGAAAACATCTATGTGATTATGAAATATTTGAGAGAGTAAGTGATGAACGAAGCCATTGTATGATGGATATACTAATTTTACAAGATTGTCTCAGGTCTTAAAATTGTATAACTTAAAAACAAGCAATAGATGATCTGATAAGAGCTTCACATACTTGTTAACTCTATTGAAAGATATTTTGCCTGAGAAAATATGTGCTCCCTAGTCAAACTTATGAGGTTAAATAAATGTTATGTTCTATTGACATGAGTTATGAGAGGATATATGCTTGTACTAATGATTGCATTTTATTTCGAATGAGTATGCATCACTAAATAAGTGTCCTAAATGTAGTGTCCCAAAATATAAGAAGAAAGAAACAACACCAACCAAAGTGCTATGGTATTTTCCAATAGTACTAAGATTTAGGCACATGTATTGTAATGTGGTAAATGCACAACACTTAAGGTGGCATGCATATGAAATGATTATTGATGGAATGCTTCGACATTCTACAGATTTTCCTCAATTGGCGAATATTGATGACAAATACCCTTATTTTGGCAAAGAACCGAGAAACCTATGTCTTGCATTTTCAAGCGTCGAATAAACTTGCATAGTATTCAAAGCAGTTCTTATAGTACTTGACTAGTGATTATGTTGATTTATAATCTACCTCCACGACTATGCATGAATTGCAAGTTCATTATGTTGACTATGTTAGTATATGGGCCCAAGCAACCAGGAAATAATATAGACATATACTTCGCTCAATTAATTTAAGACTTAAAGCTTATTTGGGAGACAAATGTAGAGGTAAATGACGGGTTTAGAAAAGAACTCTTCAAATTGAGGGATATGTTATTTGGAACAATGAATATTTTTCCAGTTGACACTAATCTATCAAGCTATAATATCAATGAAAAGTGTGCATGCCCCATATGTTAAGATGGTACAAATTGGATGCCATTGGAGTATTGTAAGAAGAATGAATATCTTTGGTATCGTAGATTCTTAAATCACAAACACCATTTTTAAAAGTAGCAAAAGCATTTAATGATAAATAGAAGAAGATATAGCTCCTTTTTTTTTTTTTTTTACAGAAGATCAATTATACAAAAAGGTAAAGCTTTTAAGCAATAAATTTTGGAGGCTTTTTGCAAGGGAACTTGTCACAGATAGGTGGAAAAAAAGTAAATTTTCTTTGAATTTCTATTTTGGAAGTCATTGTATGTAGGACATTTCCTTGATATAATGTGTATTAAAACCAAATTGCGATAGTGTCCTTAGTACATTACTCAATGTTTCGGAAAATTCTAAGGATGACATTAATGTAAGGTTAGACCCAATAAATATGAGATTAAGAAATGGATTGAGACTGGTTAAAAAGGCGAAATGTACATATCTACCTCTGATAGCTCATATTCCATCAAGAAGAGAAAATTAGTTTTTGTAAGTTTGTTCACGAAGTTATAGTTTCAGAGAGGTACTCTTCAAACATTAGAAGTTATGTATCTTTGAAAAAACTAAAGTTAAAAGGTTAAAAGTCTTACGACTGTCATGTTTTAATGGAGAATTTTTTGCCAATAGGACTACATTCCATTTTATCTAAAAAGGTGTGATGGGCAATACCTAAACTATATATCTTTTTCAAAGCCATTTGTAGAAAAGTTATTGACCTTGGGAAAGTTGCAGACATTATAGAAAGAAATTGTTGGCAGCCTATGTGAGCTTGAGATGTATTTTCCTCTCTCACTTTTTGACGTAATGGTTCATAATAGATCACCTTGTCAAAGAAACACAATATTGTGGATCATGTTATATGAGGTGGATGTACCCAATTGAGTGTTACATGAAGCTATTAAAAGGGTATGTGATGAATTGAAATATACTAAAGGGTTGTATTGTTGAACGATATATAGTTGAAGAAGTTGTTGAATTTTATACCAAATATCTGTCAAATGTTGAATCCATGGAACTTCTAATATCATGCCAATCTGGAAGAACAATAGGGTAAGGGATTGGTACAGTTAAGTAGTGACCACCTTAAATGTAGAATGGTAGCAAATACACTTGTTTGTTCTACAACACATCGATGAGGTTGAGCCACTTGTTAAAAGCACATGGAAAAATTGAGTTTGAACCCAAACATGGTTAACAAGAGAACACAATCGAAATTTATATCGTGGCTAAAAGATCACATTTTTTTTCTTCAGAATTTGCTAAAAACTCTGATTAAATTTATGAAAGATTGAGATAGCTACGCAAAAATGCGTCCAACGGTATATGTTCTCTCTTATTACTATAGTAATTATAGCTTTAACATTTATCACGAAGGAACAGGGGACCATCCCCAAGCCTTATTACAAAATAGACGTTCACATTCTTAGCTCAATCTATGATATCTCAAGTGACAGACAAAAAATTCTCTAATACCAAACTGTCATATTTTGGGTTCATTTGACGTATATGGGAGTTATTACAATATTTTCATGTGTTTGTGTTTAGTCGCAAGTGGGTTGACAATATATGGGCACAAAGGTGATCTTTAATCTAATGGGTTACAAAGATGAGGCTTTATTTTAGATCACAAGCTCAACAAGTTTCTATGTCATTGATACTATTGAAAAGGGTCTATGTGCTATCTAACTAACAAAAATGAATCATCACTACAAACATGAAGTGAAAAATATAAATATTGATGATTGATTATTCTTAAGACATCACAAATCGCTTGAGATGGATCCAACCATAGATGATATATGTATATGAGCAATGATCAAGATAAAGGATTTGGACCAATCCACCATTTTTATTGATTCTTGTATTTTTTTCTCATTGTTATTAACACTTGTTACGTGCAAGTGAATGGCTTTTCCTAACGATGAGTGTGCTTCTCATAGTGGGAAAACAAATGATAAATGTCGTGTAATTCGAATGCAAAAACTTCAAAAAGCTAAAAAGCAGTGGAATAAGGCTTGAGGTAACTAAGTGTTCTTAAATTATGTAGAATATTTATTTCCTTGTTATGTTGATATGTTTCTTTACTATACATGCATAATTATTCTTTCATTTTATCAGGTTCGATGGAATGAAAGAGGTCAACCAATTGAGTCACATGGAAATGATTCGATTCATTACATTGGAGTCATTGTTTGCATATAGTTCCAATTAGTTGTGATAATTGAAGATCGAAAGACGATAGTATGGAAGCTTATAAAAAAAATATTTGGAATGAGATAATAACATAATGCCTTTTGTTTGCTGTGCATATAGTTTTGAATTGGTGATGAATATTATAGATGTTCTCGTAGAAAGCTGAAAGTTTACATTAGGCATTCAAATCGTTATGGGAAAAGAGCATCTAAAAGATACCAATTGTAATATTATTAAGACGTCCGGAAGAAGCATTCACAGTTGTAGTGAGAAGGATTGAGTGCTTTAGCTAAGCTTATAAGTAAAACTGTTAGTAATATTATTATGAAACTTTTAATGCAGAATGTCAGTAATGAAAATCGAAAAAGAGCATCAAATCCTAAATATCCACTATAGAATGTCGCGTATGGGGTAATGTTCATCTGAACAAGAAGGTAAGTATGTGTAAAAATGTATTAATTGTATAATATGAAAAGTGCTTTATTAACTGTATTAATAGTTACAAGAAATGGCTTCGAGCTCCTAACCATACCCTGTGGTGTCACGAAGAAGCTCATGTTGATAAAGCTTGAGCAATCCAATAAATCATTAAAAAAACTGTTGGACAAATATAATTCAAATAATAATATTTAGATGTCAGATTCCTCTAGTATAATAATGATTATGTTAACTATTCTTATATTACTAATTATATACATATGTCAGGATATATTAGTTCAATCTTTATCCCAAGAAGACATTGGTGTGGCGACATACTATCTCAGACTCTAAATGATTTCAGAGTATGTTGTCAGATTATAGGGGTTCTAGGAATTGGGATATTTATAGAGAATATATCAACGTAAAAAACGCGCCAAACAATGGAGATAATGATAGGCTTGATGCTGAGGTGAAAACTGAATTGAAAGAGTGATAGAGAGCAACACCTGAAGAGTGATAGAGAGCAACAGGCTGAAGAAGTGTGTAGAGAGACAAAAATACTAGTTTTATTATTTATAACAAACTTCAAGTAGTTTAATAGAGAAGAATAGCCAATGCAGTGCGGAGTCAATTGCATCACCGAACAAGAATCTCAATAATTGGTGGTTCAAATGTTTCACAATGTGTAAAGTTTCTTGATATGTATGCGAAAATGAGAATGGAACCTTCAAGTATGTCAAAAGCGGTACCGATGTAGGATAGAATCTTTGGTTATGAATTATAATCCTCTATTGTTATTATCGACTTATAGGCCAGTAGAGGTTGAGAATAGGTTAAACCCGTATGTCAAGAGCCTATAGTCTGATTTATTTATGATTTGTCAGGCTTATTTAATATAAATATTAGATTCATCATGTATTTTTAAATTCTATAATTTAAATAGATCATGTTCAAACTATATATATTATTAACGTTGTTATTTTTTATTATTATTTATTAATATTAGTATTTGTTATTTAAATTTTGTTAATTATGAGTTCATTTTGTTTATTTATTTTTTTGAAAAGTTGTTGCATTACTTGGTAGTTATAATTTTATTAGATTTGGTTATATATCAAAACTTAGTTTTAGCCTTTTAAAAAAATATAAAATATACTATTTAAATATTTAATGTGAAATATGTTCTTAAATAAGTTTTTAGGCCAAACCGAAAAAAATCTATGATAGATCATAGGTCAAACTCAGGCCAAAAAAATTAATAGTAGGTCAGACTCAGACTTTTCGAAGTCTAGTCTGACCTGACTTATTTCTACTCCTGTCAATACCTCAACAAACTTTAAATAGTCGAAAATATTCTTTAATTTGACCAATAAAATATTTATGTTATTAATAATTCTAGGAATTGTTTTATTTTAAGGTACTTGTATGACCAATTCATCGGCCCATGTGGATTAAGAAATAAGTTCTCTTTCTTATCCTCACCACATTTAACGCATGATGACGTTGGATGGAAAAAAACATATCTAAAATTCTAGAAAACATTACGTTCAATGATAAGCTGATACTTGCACCTTACTTTTCATAATGGGATTTCTTTACAAAATATATATTGAATATTGGTGATGACAATATATTTTAAATGTTAATTTTTAAATTAAATTTCAATATTTAAATATGAATGTATGGTACATTAGGTGTTAATTGTTATGCAATATAACGCTGAGATAAAAATTATCTAGTTCGGTACATGGTGATCCATGAAATCAATTACAAATGGTTACAAAGTTCCACACGAGAGTATAAATTCGCCTAATTTAACATTTATACAAGTATGATAATTTTTATAATAATTACTCATTTGAAATTAATTAAATTTTGTCAGAGCATTAAAAATTTATCGTGCTAAAAGAGGAGCTAGATTATCAAAGTCCAAGTCAAATAAATATCACATGGACAAAAATATAGATATTTATAGTGTTATCTTTAAATAATCATCTACAGTATAATTTATGTCAAGGAAAATCAAAAATAAGATCCTTGTAACTGTATAGGATTTTTATTATTATTATTTGTAATATCAGGCATTGCAAGTTATTCAATTCTAATTCAATTTTATGCCATTTGTGTATTTCAAGTAAGTACTTTTCTAATACAAATTTGTCAACTACTTTATTGATAAGTTAACTGAGGTTGAGAATGATTTGGTTCACTACATGAGTCGAGGATGTTGTGGTGAGTTTTTTTGTTTTCTTTTATTTTTTAGTAATTTATATTTTCAAACAAAAGATTTACAAGTTGTTCTAAAGTTGAAGACAACATTACACATGTCTAAATTTGCGAGTATTAAATAAGTAAAAAAGACAGAAAATCTTTTACTATAATAGTGGGGTTTTTTTTTATTGTAATATCCTTTTTTTTTTAATACCAATCTACCTACTTTTAAATTAAAATACTAATTTGTCTTACTTTTTGCCCCAGATGCAGGTCGCATTTTGGGGCTGCGACTTCTTGAAAGCCAAATTTTTTTACTTCAACACACGGTCGCATCCTGGGATGCGACCCTCCCACTTGGATGTTTTTTTTTTTTTTTTTTGTTATATTTTGGGTGGGTAAACATCTTATATCTATTATATTTAATAATAATAATGGGTATATAATAATTAGTATAATAATAAAAAATAATAATAATTTTAATAATAATAATAAAAAGAAATTCTATTAATAAAATAAAAATACTTTTATTATTAATATATGCAATAATTTATTTTATAGTATTATATTCTTTTATTGTTGAATTTTGTTATTTATTATTGGTATATTATATTAGATATATTATATTTATTATATTAAATATTTTAAAAATAATTATAACATTAAATACAAAAAATATTGTTATAAATAATTAAAATAATTAATTTAATATTATTATATAACTTTAATAATTATTAATAAGAAAAAACATAATAATAATAAAAGAAATTCTATTACTAAAATAAAATAAAAATACATTAATTAAAGAAATATACATTAAAAAAAGTCGCAAAGCGCATTAATTTTGAGTTTCGACATTATACATAGAATCAAAAAAGTCGCATAAGCCGACTCAGAGTTGTGCAATGAGTACCAAACAAATTATAGAAAATTCCGCTCTCGTCGACTTAATGAGAGTGGGTATTGTTGGCACTGGCACTGAAGGAACGTAGTATTGAGTCGGTATATCTGCAGCTTCATGAAAATGTTGTGGTGATGAGAAAGACGGTGTTTGGTGGATGATATTTTGTTGTGGGATTGATTGAGGCATAGAGTGAACAACAGGATATGTTGAAGGTTGCAAACGTGGATCGCGCATGTATCTTTCCACAGATATGTATAATTTAGTGGGATGCGTGAACCAATTCATATAGTCGTTAGTGTGGCGTAAAACACCTTCGACGTACTGACCTTGCAATATGTAATTCTGACGTTCATTCCAATGTTGAATCTCATCTTTCCAAACCACACTCCAATTATCATCAATGCCACGTCTCATGTCGATCTCATGGTAGAGCGTCATATCTTTTGGAGGTTGCGGAATTGTTGATGAAATCCGAACTGAAGCGCGACTCTATCTGCATGATGTTTTTCGACGATATGATAGCAGTGCAGATAGGTACATGCAGCCCAAGTGATGATCTCTTGTTCGGGTACCTCGTGTTGGAATCCGAGATACGGTCTCCAGCGAAACTGGATGTTAAAAAAACAGGCTAAAGTGAATATTAAGAGATATAAAAAAAATTTAAAAGTGCAACTACATAAGAATGAATATATTACTTCTTGAACCATCATATGATCGATTGTATTCCGGTATCCTTCTATATCATTGTGAGGACTTTAGTGAAATTTAAACCCCCGGAATTAAATCTGTCGAATATATAAAAAATAAAAATAATAAAATTAGTAATACGAATACGGTAAGTAATAAGTTTTTAAAAAATAAAAATATATAAAAATTATGTGCAATAGTTACCTTTGTGCAAGTGGGAAATATCCATGCACTTGGTGCATCTGGAGCAACACAACTCAAACGATACCATGCCCAGTTTTGCAACAACAATGCACATCCTCTCATCGACATTACGTTGGGTTTCGTAGCAAAGCATAGTTCTCTATAGAGTGTTGCTAAAACTGCCGAACCCCAACTATAGTGGGATGCTTTATTTAAATCGCCCAAAAGTAAAAGATATTTTAAATGTACACGATTATTGG
Organism: Cicer echinospermum; assembly: GCA_002896215.2. Classification (NCBI taxonomy): domain Eukaryota; kingdom Viridiplantae; phylum Streptophyta; class Magnoliopsida; order Fabales; family Fabaceae; genus Cicer; species Cicer echinospermum. The sequence continues at coordinate 8,462 of PGTU02013341.1, forward strand.
ATTTGTCTGGCATCAACAATCCTCCAATCATACGTAATATATAGGCTCGACATGATGCTTGTTTTTCTAATTCGGAAGCGTTTTCACCGACATTATCAAAAGTATCTTTGAGCCATTTTAATTTAATAGAAATTACCTTTTGTTGCTCCCTCGGTGGATAACTCCTAAATATTCTTGACAAACATCTTTAATGTTCACAAAATTTGAACCGCTAACAGGAATACCAGACACATTTAATCCTAAAATATAGTATACGTCTTCTAAAGTTATTGTGCACTCACCTACAGGTAGATGAAAAGTATGAGTTTCTGGTCTCCACCTTTCAACCATAGCAGTAATCAAACCGACATCGATCTTGTAGTTTCCTAGTTTGATCACTTCATCAAATCCAGCTAGTTGCAAATACGGTAATATGGCTTGGTTCGGTTTTTTATTGGCATGACCATGACATTTTAGTTATCCTCGAGGATTTCTGAAATTAATAATATAAAAAATATATATATATATAATAAGACATTAATAAAAATATAAAATTAATAATATATTAACATTAATAAATAAAAATATATTAATAAGACATTAATAAAATAAAAATTACAGATATATAAAAATAATATAAAAAATATTATATATATAAGACACTAATATAAAATATATAATATTAACCAATATAAAAATTATAATATATAAAATTATTATATATATATAAGAATTAATATAAAATATAAAATTAACAATATATAAATTATAATATAAAAAATAATTATATAATATAAGACATTAATATAAATATAAAATTAACAATATATAAATTAATAATATATAAAATATATATATATAAGACATTAATATAAATATAAATTAACAATATATAAATAATAATATATAAAATATTATAATATATATAAGACATTAATATAAAATATAAAATTAACAATATATAAATTAATAATATATAAAATATTATATATATAAGACATTAATATAAATATATAATATAAAATATAGAATATAAAATATAAAATATAAAATATATAAATTAATAATATATAAGAAATTAATATAAAATACTTACAAATGCTTGAATGTATCGACTTTCAGCTCTATGATTTTTGGATAATTCCATGAGTAAAGTTGAAGAAAATGTGTTTGAGAAATCGGAGAAAGTGTGTTTGAGAAGTTGAAGATAGTGATTTTTAGATTAAGATAGAGGAAGTGTGTTTGATGATGTTGGTTGAAGTAGGTTTGGGGTGTTTATATAGGAAATCGCATGGCCAGGAAGCGATCTAAGATTCAGCCACGTGGGAGGTCGCATCCCCACACTGCGAAGCCTTCAGGAGGTCGCAGGGCCAGGATACGACTTCTTTGAGAGGTCGCAGGCCCAGGATGCGACTTCTTTGATAGGTCGCAGGGCCAGGGAACGATCATATGTTGATGAATCCCAGCCGCTCATTTCGTGTAATCGATGGCTGTGGATGCTTGATGATGAATCCTCGTACTTTAGTTGGACCAATCAAATTGATCTATTCAATCTTTAATCTTGACCATCCAAATTTATTTATCAACGGTTGTGGTTTAGTAGAAAAATATCAATCCTCGTACTTTTAGTTGGGACCAATCAAATTGATCTATTCAATCTTTAATCTTGACCTTCCAAATTTATTTATCAACGGTTGTGGTTTAGTAGAAAAATATCAATCCTCATAATTTTAGTTGGACCAATCAAATTGATCTATTCAATCCTACTAACTTCTATACAATCTTTAATCTTGACCATCCAAATTTATTTATCAACGGTTGTGGTTTAGTAGCAAAATATCAATCCTCATACTTTTAGTTGGACCAATCAAATTGATCTATTCAATCCTACTAACTTCTATAAATAGATAACTAGATCACACAATATCACCACACCTTCTATCTCATCATACCTTCTATCTCATCATACCTTCTATCTCATCATACCTTCTATTTCATCATACATTCTATCAATTACATAATCATGGCTTCTCAACAAGTCATTTGTATTGTTTATTACAATGGTTCAATTGTCGATGGAGTGAAGGGAAACATTTGTAAGTGATTACAAAAAGGCGTTCAAAGTACATTCTAGCAGCAACCTTGCTCGTCTAAAGAATATCATTAAGAAAAAGTTGCAGTTCGACGACAACGTGACGATAACTGATATAGTTTATCGACACCTTGTCTTCTTGGTGAAAATACAACCAGATTTGAATTGATGAAGGTTTGTGATGACGAAGATGTTGAACTCATGTTTGATGTTTATGCACAATGGTCACAACTTGGCACCATTGAGTTATACATTACATTTGAAAGTGGTTCTACTTCACAACACAACACTATCAACCCATCACAACCATCAACCTCAAACATGCCTATCCCATCACAACACTATGAACCATACTCTACCCCTTATCAACCCGACGTACATTCTCCATCACAACACTATCAACCATACTCTAGCCAAAATGAACAAACTCAACATGTCCACAATGTCCACAATGTCTCCCAACAACTTAGCCCTTATCAACCCGACGTATATTCTCCATCACAACACTATCAACCATACTCTAGCCAAAATGAACAAACTCAACATGTCCACAATGTCTCCCAACAACTTTATCACGAATCTCTCCCAACAAGTCCACAATGTGATCTTCCACTTAGTGTCCATTATAATATCAACGAGGAAGAATTAGGTGATTATAGTGAAGATGATGAAACATACTTCGATGAATCATCTGGTGATTCTGACGATGATGATATTGATGAAGATATGGAAGCAGAAGATAAACTTATCCCACCTGTATTCGATCCACCATTCCACATGAAGAACATCAATCTATCCACCGCAAACCAACCAACTGAATTTGATCACATGTTCATTGACGAAAGTCCCAAATTTAGATGGAACTCTTGAAGTTGGAATGAAGTTTCAGAACAAGGATGAATGTGTACATGCAATCAAGCGTTATCATCTAAAACAATCATTGAACTTTGTGGTGCAAAAATCAGATCTAGAAAGGTACGTTATTATTTGTTCACATCCAAATTGTTTGTTTAGATGTAGAGCTTCAAAACGCAAAAAAAATGAATTGTGGGTGATTGGGAAATTGAATGCTCATACATGCACAAATTCTGCACTATCACAAGATCATACAAAGCTCGATTCTAACATGATATGTGCAAGTATAATGCAAGTTATGAGGATGGACCCTTCAATCAAAGTGAAGGTCATTATTGCTCAGATTTAGGCTTTGTATAACTACACAATTAGTTATAGAAAAGCTTGGTTGGGAAAAAATAAGGCAATCGAACAAATTTATGGCAATTGGGAAGAGTCTTACAATCAACTTCCACGATGGTTATTAGTTATGCGAACGTTTGCTCTAGGAACCATTATTAAAATGGAAACAATCCCAGCTTATAATGAACATGGTTTGATAAATGGGATGACAATCTTTCATAGACTATTTTGGGCTTACGTTCCATGCATATCTGCGTTTAAATTTTGCAAACCAATTGTACAAGTTGATGGAACTTGGTTATACGGCAAGTATAAGGGAACTCTATTGGTAGCAGTTGCATAGGATGGGAACGACAATATCATTCCGATTGCTTGTGCTCTTGTGGAAGGTGAGACAAAAGAGGCTTGGAGTTTCTTTTTGAGAAATTTGAGATCACACGTCACTCCACAAGCCAACATTTGTTTGATTTCAGATATACACGAATCTATCAAAAGTGCTTACAATAATCTGAATAATGGGTGGCAACTTCCTCCGTCAAAGCATGTGTTTTGCGTCCGACATATTGCACAAAATTTTGCAAGGGAATTTAAGGATAATGCTTTAAAGAACAAGGTTATTTCTATGGGTAAATACTTTAATTCTTACTTCTTATCATTAATTAAAAATTAAATTATGAAGTTTTATAATTAGTGTAATAATGCATTGTCTGTTGTTTCAATACAGGTTACTCAATCAATGAGTCTACATATCGATACTACCGCAGAGAAATTGGCATCGTAAACCCAGAAGCTTTGAAATGGTTAGACAATATACCGCGACAAGATTGGATTCAAGCATTTGATGGAGGTAGCCGTTGGGGTCAGATGACCACCAACCTTGTGGAGTCGATGAACGCAGTATTAAAATAACCACGCAACCTTCCCATCACTGCTTTGGTCCAATCAACATATTATAAAACAGGTACACTATTTCCAACCATGGCAAAACAACACGCATCAATTTTAGCTTCTGGTCAGATATACACAGAAAAATGCATGACTTTTATGAAATCGGAAATACGTAAATCAAATAGTCATAGAGTCGATAGTTTTGATCGAAGCAACCATACTTTCATTGTCCACGAGACAGTAGTTCCAAAAGAAGGGCGACCAATTGGTCATTTCAGTATAAATCTTCCCAACAAGTGGTGCGATTGTGGAAAATACCAAGCTAAACATATGCCTTGTTCACATGTGATAGCAGCATGTTCTAGCATCAAATATGATTATTGGAGCCTTATATCCGAAGTGTACAAAGGTGAAACAGTACTTAAAGTCTACAGTGAAGCGTTCCAACCGATACCAAACGAAGGATATTGGCCACAATATGAAGGGGTTAGGTGTGTCACAATCCACTAATGCGAAGAGTCAAGAAAGGTCGCCCAAAGACCAAGCGCATTAGAACAGAAATGGACACTACGGATAGAGTCCCAAGAAAGTGCGGATTATGTCGGGTATCTGGTCATACTAAGAAACATTGTCCAAACGCTGCTTGCACATCTACTCAAAATTGATGTATTTTTTTCTTTTAATTTAATGTAATTTATTTTATTGTATTAATATAATTTTCTTATTATTAATATTAATATTATTATTATTAAAATTATTATTTTTAATGTATATTTCTTTTCATTTAATGTATTTTATTTTATTTTATTAATAGAATTTTCTTTTTATTATTATTAATGTTTTTTATTATAATAATTATTAAAAGTTATATAATAATATTAAATTAATTATTTTAATTATTTATAACAATATTTTGTATTTTTAATGTTATAATTATTTTTAAATATTTAATAATAATAATATAATATATCTAATATAATATACCCAATAATCAATAACAAAATTCAACAATAAAAGAATATATAATATTAAAATAAATTATTGCATATATTAAATAATAAAAGTATTTTATTTTATTAATATAATTTTATTTTATTATTATTATTAAAATTATTATTATTATTATTTATTATTATACTAATTATTAATGTACCCATTATTATTATTAAATATAATAAATAGAAGATTTTACCCACCCAAAATATAACAAAAAAAAAAACATCCCAAGTAGGAGGTCGCATCCCCAGGATGCGACCATGTGTTGAAGTAAAAAAATTTGGCTTTCAAGAAGTCGCAGTCCCAGGATGCGACCTGCATCTGGGGCCAAAAAGTAGGACAGATTGGTATTTTAATTTAAAAGTAGGGTAGATTGGTATTAAAAAAAAAAAGAGATATTACAATAAAAAACCCATAATAGTGGTAGAGTTGAGTGTGAAAATATATATTATATCCATTTTCTTGTTTAAAATTATTGACATTATTATTTATTCTTCCATTAAACAGGAATGTGAACAATCGTGCGAAAAAATTTATCTGGAAGTCGAAAGATGAAAAAAAACATATATTATTGATAAATTTATAGTTTAGTTGTTGAGAACAAGGTATATATAAATCATGGATAAGATTGATGTGGTTTCTATGATGTTTTTAACCAACTTTTGAATCAATTCCCACATTGGTTGCTTCATTCTCTCTTATATGATTTAATTAATCGGTGCAATGTGGAGCTGTACTTGTCCGTAAAGGCTTGGCTGGAATGCACAACAAAAAGTGATATAATATGGACTCTTTTATAGTGCTTAAAATGTTCCTTCTATTGCGTTTTTTTTTACTGTTGTTGCAAAACGTAGCACAAAATTAACCATTTATAGCTTGTTTGGTTTAGGGCTATCAAACGGCCCCCTTTTATAACGCTTTGAAATGCTATTATAGGCGACCCTTCTATAATAATGCGAGTTTTTATAGCACTTAAAATTGTTATAAAAATTTAATATAAGTGCTATAAAATTTCAAAAATGGCATAGTGCATTATTACTTTGACAATTTAACAACTAGTAAAGTATAAGAGAGTAGAAATTAAATTTGACAAACTTTCTTTTTTCTTTTGGTACTCCATCCTTTCACATGAATCATGTTTTGAAATCATCCAATTACTACTTAGTGAAATAATGTATCATCAAACCTTTTGACATGAATGATGTTTTGAATATCAACCAATTACTACTTAGCCAGATGACACGTTTTTTTCCAACAATTCTCTAATTTTGATTCACTTGCACCCCACCCAAAACTTAATATTTTGCTATTCTATGAGCAACCTCAAACTTAAATTTTTTTCAAGTCATAAAATTTAGATCCTACCTAACTCCATGTAAGATTTAGGATAAAAATAATTTTGGAGGCTAAGTAACACAAAGAAAAGGATTCATGCTCAAAGTTACTAGCAAATAATAATAACTAATTTATGGTAGGCAAAAAGGTTCATAAGGCACCCAAAAAAAAAATGTCTCAATGCAGGCAAAAATTACCAGTAAACAATTCTAGAAAAAATAAGGAAATTTCTAAAAAAATGAGACATGTCAAAATATCACACAATGAAGAAAAGTTAAGTGTTTAGGCAAGCTCACCGATGGGTAATGAGAAATCTAAGCCTTCAAGCATCAGGCTAAACACGTTAGAAGTCATTTTCTCAAAAAAATTCAATAGATATAGATAGAAAAAGAACACTCAATGATGAAAGTTGACAATTACACTTCGGACACATGGAGCATGAATTAACAGAAAAAGTTTAAATCAATGCACAAAATCAAATCTCACCGGTAAATCAAATTTAGAAAGAAAAAAAATCAATTGTTAGAGAGTGTTGGGAAAAACCAGAGAGAATTAGTGATAACTATCTCAATAGTGCGGAATATTTTTTTTTTCCACTTGTGCAGATAAATGGCCAAACAGAAAATACAATTCCACAGAACAAAAATAATTGGCAGAAAATTAAATGTGAGACAAACGCAATTTTTAACGTGGAAAACTTCCCTCAAATTGAGAGAATAAAAACCACGGGACCTAGTCCAGTAAAACTTTCACTATAATAATTAATGGGTACACAAAGAGTCTTCCTAATAACAATAGAAAATATCAATCAACAATAACAACCCTATAACAACCTTATAACAACCTTCCACTAAAGTGAGTATGTCAAAGTAACTCTCAGATAAGATAAAACTACTCAAATTATATATTAAAGTAACAAACTCAGTGGTAGGAATAACATACTAATTTTGTAGATCAAATGGAGCAAGTTTGATACACACTTGTTACCACCACCGGAACCAAACCCTTATTTTTCTTCTCTGGCAACCATTCTTCTTCCGTTGTTTTTCTGTGTATTCTTAGGGATTTCTAAATCCCTTTTATTACCTTCAAGTGGGCCTAGCCCAATAATACCCTTTTTTTTCTTTCTTTTTTTTCAATAATAATAATACTAATAGTAATAAAACTAGTGGGTTCCACTTGGGGAGTGAACCCACCCAACAAATCTCCCCCTCACGACTCAAGTGGGAAGGTACTGCTCAACCATGCCAGCTTTCTTTTTACAACATATCATTTCCGACACAGGCAAGGTCTTTGTCATCATATCTGAACCATTCTCATCAGTATGAATCTTGTCAATTAAAAATGACTTTATTTCCAGTGCATCTCGTATCCAATGATACTGCAGTTTAATATGCTTCGACTTTGCATGAAAAGTCGAATTCTTGCTGAGATGGATCGCACTCTGACTGCCACAGAATAACACAAACTTATCTTGCTTGAGGCCTAACTCATGTAGGAATTTCTTCATCCACAAGAGTTCTTTGGAAGCTTCAGTTGCTGCAATGTACTCAGCTTCAGTAGTGGACAAAGCAACACACTTTTGTAGTCTTGATTGCCAAGACACAGCTCCCCCTGCAAAAGTCATCATATAACCAAAGGTAGATTTTCTAGAATCAAGATCACCTGCCATATCTGTATCTGTGTAGCCATCCAACACAAGTTCATCACCTCCATAGCATAAACATACTTTGGAAGTGCCTCTGAGGTATCTGAGAATCCACTTCACTGCTTGCCAATGATCTTTACCAGGATTAAGAGAAATCGACTAACAATTCCAACTGCATGAGCAATATCTGGCCTTGTGCATACCATAGCATACATCAAACTACCAACTGCGGATGCATAGGGAACCTTCTTCATCTCTTCTTTGTCTTTCTCACTTGTAGGACATTTATCAGAATTCAATTTAAAATGAATAGCAAGTGGAGTACTAACAGGTTTGCAATTGCTCATGTTAAACCTCTCTAACACCTTCTCAATATAATTGTGTTGAGACAACCACAATTTATTATTCTTCCTGTCACGAGTAATTCTCATACCCAGAATTTGCTTTGCAGGACCTAAGTCTTTCATTGCAAAAGACTTGTTCAAATATTTCTTTAAAGATTGAATCTTCTTCGTGTCATGACCAACAATCAATATGTCATCCACATATAATAAGAGAATAATATAATCACCATGAGAGAATTTCTTGATAAACACACAGTGGTCAGAAGTAGTTTTACTATACCCATGTTTCTCCATGAAAGAATCAAATTTCTTGTACCATTGTTGAGGTGCTTGCTTTAGCCCATACAAACTTTTCTTTAATTTGCACACAAGATGCTCTTTACTTTTGACTTCGAAACCCTTTGGTTGCTCCATATAGATCTCTTCCTCCAAATCACCATGAAGGAATGCAGTTTTCACATCAAGTTGTTCAACTTCTAGGTTCAAACTAGCTGCTAAGCCAAGCACAACTCGGATAGATGACATCTTCACCACAGGTGAAAAATTTCATCAAAGTCAATACCTTTTCTCTGATTAAAACCTTTCACAACCAACCTTGCTTTGTATCTTAGTTGAGAACTGTTCTCTTCTGCCTTTATCTTGTATACCCATTTGTTCTTGAGTGTTTTTCTACCATTAGGCAACTTTACCAAATCAAATGTGTGATTCTCATGCAAGGAATTCATCTCTTCTTGCATGGCCTTTAACCACTTTTCTTTATCAACATTTGTAATAGCTTCTTCATAATACTCTGGCTCTCCACTATTAGTGATCATCACATACTCATGTGGAGGATATCTTTGAGAAGGTTGACGTTCTCTAGTAGATCTTCTCAACTCAAACTCGGCTGGTGGCTCAATTGGAACCTGCTCATCATGGTGAGGCACATGATCATCAGTTACATTCTCATTATCTACCTGTATATCTCCCCCATCAACAAAGGTTTCTGTAGGGGGCTTAGGCGCAACATTTTCAATGTAACTTCTGGAATTTGGTTTCTGTTTTTCAGCTTTATCAAAATCTTCAATAGTCTAGTGTTCAAGAAATATCACATCTCGGCTTCTGATAATTTTCTTGTCAACCGGATCCCACAATCTATAACCAAATTCTTCATCACCATAACCGACGAATATACACTTTTTGGATTTACTATCAAGCTTGGACCTCTCATCTCTTGGAACGTGAACAAAACATCTGCAACCAAAAACTCTCAAATGACGGTAAGAGACATCTTTCCTTGTCCACACTCTATTTGGAACATCACCATCAAGTGAAATAGAAGGATAAAGATTGATCAAATCCACTGCAGTTTTCATTGCTTCACCCCAAAAGGATTTCGTTAATTTTGCATGAGAGAGCATACATTTATTTCTGTCATTAATCGTACGATTAATTCTCTATGCAACACGATTATGCTGAGGTGTCTTTGGAACTGTTTTCTCAAACCTGATTCCATGTTCTCTACAGTATTCTTCAAATGGACCTTTGTATTCGCCACCGTTATCTGATCGAACACATTTCAATTTCCTTCCCTTTTCTCTTTCAACACTTGCATGAAAATGCTTGAAGACTCCAAATACCTGGTCTTTAGATTTCAAAGGAAATGCCCACACTTTTCTAGAGTGGTCGTCAATAAAAGTAATAAAATATGATGCACCACCAAGAGATTTACTATCCATCGTACAAACATCAGTATGAACTAAATCAAGAATATTTTGCCTCCTATGAGGACCAGTATTATGAAAAGAAACTCTATGTTGTTTTCCAGCAAAACAATGAGTGCAAGTTTTTAGAGACGTACCTTTCACAGGAAGAAAGTTTTTCCTCGCAAGTATGTTGAGTCATTTCTCACTCAAGTAATCGAGGCGCATATGCCATAAATCAGAAGATGCATCTTCAATTGCATTCACTTCTTTCTTGCATAACTTCGTAGGCATTCTATAGAGAGAAGTGGAACTTTGCACCTTTGCAACCATTAGGGACCTTTTGGTGATTTTACATATACCACCACCACCAAAGTAAGTGTGGTAACCCTCAATATCCAAGGCTTTCACCGAAATCAAATTGAGACGAATATTAGGTACATGTCTAACATTCTTCAATTGAAGCTTGCAACCAATCCCAGTTTTAACCCAAACATCTCCCATACCAATTATTTTTATACTCCTTCATCTCCCATTTTTACCATGCTAAAATCACCAGCACTATAAGATGAGAAGAAATCACGCCTAGGAGTAACATGATATGAGGCACCCGAATCAATAATCCAAGTTGAATCCTGACATGCAAGTTTTATGGAATTATCATCACAAACAATGTAGACATTATTAACAGATGCAATTGCTGTTGTATCTTTATCATTTTTCTTCTCTTTGTCTTCATCTCTTTCCCTTGATTGATCTCTCTTAAGGAACCTGCAATTTCTTTTTATGTGACCCGCTTTGCCACAATGATAGCATATCACTTCTTTTCTAGTCCTCGACTTGCTTCTTGACTTGCTACGACTTTCAGAGTTGTCGCGTCTATGGAAGTTTCTAGATTGACTTCTCCCTTGTGACTCTGTAACTACTGCTTCTGACTTTGAGGAAGAACCAATCAAACCACATTCCTTTCTTCGAGCTTCTTCATTCAACATGTTCTCTTTAACTATTGACATTTTCAACTTTCCACTTGGAGCTGAATTAGTCAACGTCACAACAAGGACTTCCCAATTATCAAGCAAGGAACTCAACAATAACAACGCTTGCAACTCATCATCAAATTTAATTTCTGTAGTTGTCAACTGATTCACTGTATTCTGAAAGCTACTCATATGCTCTACCATTGAATCCTTATCTTTGTATTTCATATTCACCAGCTTCCGAATCAAGAATGCTTTATTTTGCACATTCTTTCGTTCATAAAACTCTTTTCATTTGTCCCACATCTTGTTAGCATCTATTTCAGTTTCAACATGTGGATACACACTAAGATCCAACCACTGTCTGATCAATGCCACTGCCTTTCTATTCATCTTCTTCCAGTCAGCGTCAGATTTATCTACGGGTTTAGCAGTGTCACCCTCAATAGGATCACACAAATCTTTACTGTATAACATGTCTTCCATGAGAGTCTTCCAAAGTGTATAATTAGAAGAGTTGAGTTTAATCATATTGGGACCTTTATTTTCCTCCTACATTTAAATGCACAAATCAAATAACCGAGCTCTAATACCACTTTGTTGGGAAAAACCAGAGATAATTAGTGATAACTATCTCGATAGTGCGGAATATTTTTTTTCCCACCTGTGCAGATAAATGGCCAAACAGAAAATACAATTCCACAGAGCAAAAATAATTGGAAGAAAATTAAATATGAGACAAACGTAATTATTAACGTGGAAAACTTCCCTCAAATTGAGAGAATAAAAACCACGGGACCTAGTCCAGTAAAACTTCCACTATAATAATTAATGGGTACACAAAAAGTCTTCCTAATAACAATAGGAAATATCAATCAACAATAACAACCCTATAACAACCTTCCACTAAAGTGAGTATGCCAAAGTAACTCTCAAAGAAGATAAAACTACTCAAATTATATATTAAAGTAACAAACTCAGTGGTAGGAATAACATACTAATTTTGTAGATCAAACGGAGCAAGTTTGATACACACCTGTTACCACAACCGGAACCAAACCCTTATTTTTCTTCTCTAGCAACCATTCTTCTTCCGTTGTTTTCTGTGTATTCTTAGGGATTTCTAAATCCTTTTTATTACCTTTAAGTGGGCCTATCCCAATAATACCCTTTTTTTCTTTCTTTTTTTCAATAATAATAATACTAATAGTAATAAAACTAGTGGGTTCCACTTGGGGAGTAAACCCACCCAACATGGAGCAACTAATTCATTCATCGTTACATTTGTAGAAAATAAAAGAAAATTAATTACTAAGTTACCTATCATAGTTTAACACACCTATTTCTAACATCAATATTGTAATTAAAAAAAAACAACTAAAACTTCTGGATAAAATATTCATAATCGTCCGTTAATTTAAAATCAGAGTAAAATTATATTGTAAAATTCTTTTCCAAAACGACGATTAGAATCATTGTTGTATTATATAAAATGATTTCGACACAACTAACTTACTTAGAGGCAAACAATTCACATTGACTAAAACAATAGTCACAACTATTTTAGATAAAGAACTCTCCATTGGAACAACAACTTTCTAAGAAGGAAGGGGAAATAAATAAAACCCTAAGCTGATCGTGAACTCTAAATTGAGGATGACTGGGTACTGAGGACCCACGGGTGGTATCAAGCCTCATTGCTTTCGATCGCCAATCCAAATCATTGCTCTGCCACATATTCGACATTGTTGCAACTCTTGCGCAACTCAAAACCATAAGTACCTAAGCCATAAGTCTGATCCATAATAATAGTAGAGAGTCACAATCTAAAAATAGCATATATACAAAAATACAAAGCACGAAAGTGTAACATGACATGGTATCAAGTGGACTACAAGCATGCATATATAACACCATATAATAAACATGACTTGTGTGTCAAAACAACCTAATGCAATGCTTATATGCTAGTGCATGAGATTTTGGAATTTCAAAACCCTCCTCCAAGGGCATAAATCATAATTGTACAACCTCTTACTGACAAGTAATGTTTACCAAGGTGCAGTCTCTCATAGACTTCCACGATTTACTAAGGTGCAGTTTCTCACAGACTACCACAACTTATTAATCCTTGCACGAATAAGATGGACCATCCAATCATGTGATACCACCCCATGGCCCATCACAATCAACACTAACTATGAAATGTGTGAGAATACTCTAACTCTTTAATAATTATTATTATATAAATACAATTATTAAAATATTTTACTTTTAATACTCATTAAACACTAATAATTTTTCAACACTTTTTCCACATAGCATGCTCATGACAATTTATCATCAATAAGATTCATAACACATAGTAAACACATATGTTGTCAGTTATGAATACATAATCACATCAAATACATAAATAATTATGTGCATATTTATTCATCACTAGCACATAGAACATGTATGCAAACACACTCTAAATTTAAGCATATATAATATTGTTAAAGTGCCCATACCTCGAAAATACTTTAATACATAAGCAACTTACGCTACACCAACATAACCTATATGATGATTCCAACAACACATCTCAATTTCCTTGTCCTGAAACCAATAGATTGACTTAATAAATACAAGGTTTTAAAACAACCTCCAAAGGAACCTTTGGTTCGGCCACTATCCAAATCAATTAGAGTTTGATTTTCTCTTAGATTATCTTTCCTAATTAGGTTTCCTAACTTCAAAAAGATTTTGGTTTAAGTACTTTGACAAAAGTGAATTATAATAAAAACTTCATTGTTGATAAAACCACATATCAAAACCCAAAATTATAATCAATCATTGTTTTTCAAAACACCCAAATACTTCTTCAACCTCAAATTTTAGCATATAGTTGACATCTTTACTATTGCTCCACCAAAAATGAGTAACAACAACGCTCGTTTTACAACGCTTTTTGGACAAAGCATTGTTGTTACATGTATTAGAAAATATCAAACTTACATATATCCCCTTAGGCAATGCTTTCCTTACAAGCGTTGTCTTAGATGTTATAAAAAAAAATTCGTAAACTTTAGACAATACTTTTTGAGAAAAGTGCGACCATAGATCATATAAAATAAAATAAATTTTTTTGATGAAACTTAGACAACACTTATCTGAAAAAAGGTTGTCTAAAGTCTTATAAAAAAGCAAAAAAAACTAAAAAAAATTGGTGAACCTTTGTTATTGGATTTTTTTATTGTTTGTTATAGAGAGAATTATAAGAATGCAGTAAAAAATGTTGTTGTTTGTAAACTTTGTTGTTTATTATTGGATTGTTGTATGTTATTGTTTAACTAAGAAAATATATATTAGCTTTGGTAAAAAAAGACAGAGCACTACCAACAACTCTTTTTACCATCATCAAATGCTCCAAAACACCTATAAAAGAAAGGCTAATGCTCAGGAAAATAAGAAGAAGTTCAAGAGCTATCAAGTCTTATAAATCATTCACATTCATATACTTTAAGTTCTCATTTCCCAAAGAAAGATTCAGTTCTGATTATACATATGACTTTGTTATTATTGTACTGAATCATTTGTAAAGAATCGACTCTCAAACAAGAGTTGAGACATCTGAGATTCTTTCAAAACAATCTCATTATTATTGCAAACCTCAAACTATAAGGGTTTATTATAGTTTGAAAAGATTGTTAGAAATCCTATCAAGGTTGATAGGTGAATTGATTAATTCTCTTTCTGGGTAGAAATAAATAGAGCTTGTAACAGATCAAGGCTGATCTGAATTAGGTGTTGTAAAACCAAGAAGGTTCTTTGTTTTAAACACTTAGTGGAAAAACTGACATCTGTGAGGACTGGACGTAGCCCAAGTTGGGTGAATCAGGATATATCCTTGTGTGGTATTCTTTCTTTTATCTCTTTATTTATTAAGCCTGATTAATTACTTGAATTAAATATAAACTGAATTTCTGTTTTTTTAAGCTAACCAAGAACGTTCTCCGTTTTGTGTTTTCTTAATCAAGATCATTCTTGAGTTAAATCCTTAAGTTTTTCAGGAATTTTTAAATTGGAACATTTACAATTCAAACCTCCTTCCTTGTAAATCGATATTACTACTTCAGGATATTCTAGAAAGAAATTGAGATGATTACAAATCTGAGAAAATGTGTTTAATTGACCAATTAAATGAGTGAAAGAACATACATAAATTTGGATCTATCATAGGTTTTTTTCGGTTTGGCCTAAAAACCTATTTAAAAACATATTTCACATTAAAATATTTAAATAGTATATTTTATATTTTTTTTAAAAAGGCTAAACTAAGTTTTTGATATATAACCAAATCTAATAAAATTATAACTAGCAAGTATGCAACAACTTTTCAAAAAAATAAATAAACAAAATGAACTCATAATTAACAAATTTAAAATAAAAAATACTAATATTAATAAATAATAATAAAAAATAACAACGTTAATAATATATATATTAGTTATTGTTAACCTTGAATCCTATTTTTGATTTTATGTTATTTTATTTTTTACATTTTTTTTCACAAGACCCAACTAATTGCACACTTATTTTAATTTATTTATTTGCCACTAAAATAATATCTTCTAAATAATTAAATTAAAAGATTATTACATGATGAGAATAGTTAAAATAACAAAATAAATAAATATAACATCAATATTTTATATAAGTCACTAAATCAATGAAATGTATAAATTTAATACATCATAGAAAACACACATATGAAAAGAATTAATCATAAAACTGATCAACATATATTCTAAAATAATATAAACATTAAATTAATTATTTAAAATAATATGTTATTAATAAAATAATTTATTATAAAATTTGAGGTATTACAAACTTAAAAATAAAACCAGACTAAAGCGAAGACAAATGCAAAAACAGTTTCAACACAAGACAAGAATCACATATTGAACAAGAGTATGATTAACCATTAATGAAGAAAATAAATAATATTTTTTAAAATATCCTTATCATATGGAATATATGACGTGAATGTAATATATATAATAATAATTAGAAGGAGTAATATTTATGCAAAAGTGCATTAAAAATTAAAATAATTATTTTATGCAAAAATGATACTAATCGTTAAAACGGAGGAAGTAATATTTATATTTTTATCAACTTGTATAAATATGGAGAACTACATCCCCACACACACGACTAACTATTATTTAAATTATACAAGGCATTTAGTATTTAAATACAAATAATTAAGTCCTTTGTTTTCTCCTATCTTTATATTAAAAACGTCTCCAACTCATTTTTTATTTAATTGGTCTAGATTATGCTATCCCTCATGTCATTTGAGGGATTCATTCCTGTATTTTGCACAAGGAAAATAATAATAATATAATAAAATTAATGATAATAATAATAATTTTGAACACAATACGCCATTATTAGCTATTTATTAATAAATTTAGAGAAAGGGCATAATTTATCTATCATGCCACATATATGATGCTCTGAACTTATTCATACATTGTACAAAACAAAGCATTGCTAACAAGGTGGACTAATTATGTAATAGATATTAATATGGTAATAATTATTTAGAAATGGATGTGACATTTGGGAGATTGTAAATTGGTTGCTTCACATCTGGAGGCTAGATAATTGACTCTGTAACAGGCTCTGGATCAGGCTCTGAAGTAAAAGGGTTTGGAATAAAAGGCAGTGGAAGATAAGAAAAGATAGACCCTAGAAAACCAGGAATACTAGACTCTCGATAAGTAGACTCTGGAATAGACTCTTCGGGTTCGGTGTGCTTGGTGGGATGGGTGTCCTTGGTGGGATGGGCGTGCTTGGTGGGGGGCTTGTGCCTATGTTTCCAACCATCGAGATTTGGTGTCTTCGAGGTTTCAGGTTTTAAAATTGAAGATTTTCCAACAGATATTTTTGAGTTATATTTAGGTACAAAGTCAAAATCAGCAAGCCCTTGTGGAACAAGGATAAGGGCAGCAACGAACAACATTGGTAAAGATAACAAAAAGGAAATCATTTTCATAACTTGTTTTAATTTTGGTATGTAACATATAGAGAATGAACAAGTTTTATACTAATTCAATAGAGTCATTTATTATAACTCTTGAAAATATTAGATCACCACTACCATTCTAATTGGTCATATATATTGCCCCTTTAATCATTGGCTCTCCTTAAGTGTTAGTTTTCTTTTTATTAATTGAACACCACACTTCATATCTATCTCATGTAATTTACCAAGGAACAAAAAAGATACATTAATGTTATTTGAGTGAAATTAAAATTTACGTTAATTTAAAATTGGATTTTATTATAAAAATAATTATTTGAAACACTTTTTTACACATGTACACAATCATATTTAGCCTTATAGATATTTATAGATATATTTTAGAAACTAACTTAACAAATTAGAATAGCATTATAGTGGAATTTAATTGTACATGTAAAAATGTTTTATGCATATAAACTATTTTTTATAAAAAAGTTAGTGTGTTATTGAGATATTTAAAAAATTATTCTCTATAAAATATATTGAGCCATGTCAATATTATACTAAATGTTTTTTTTTTATTTTGAGATAAAATTTATACATATGATTTATGTGATTATACATTTCAATTAAGTTTATTTTATTTATTTTATGTATATATTAAGTTTTCTCATTCGTTATGATCCTATAAACCTAACTTAAAAAGTTAGTATCTATGACTGCAAGCAAAAGATGTCCAATTTAATCATTAAAACAAATATTTTATTGTTTGAATTTACCACTTTAACTACAACCATATCAACATACAATTACTATTTCAAATGGGATTAGCTATATGGCTATTACAACATTGCAAAAAGTTTTTAACCACAATCCATTTAATGATATTTTCATGATAAAAAATATCAATTTATCATTTGTTAAGTGAGTAGATTGAGTAAATAATTATTTGAAACATTTTTTACACATGTATACAATCATATTTAGCTATATAGATATCTATTATAATATATTAAAATATAATTTCAACTCTATTGAATGACACATCATACATTTATGTATCATATCATAGCATTTGCGTCATATTGTTTATATTCTTATGTAACATTTTCATATGTCTCTACTATTTATCTCACATGTTTTATTCCTCAATTTAGTTTTTGCATCTCACACATCATATACATAAGTTAAAAACCCTTTCAAAAAAGGTCGTCTTAAAAATAATTTTATCATTTTCTTACTCCAATCAACATTTATGGCTCCTTCAATTCTAACTTTACATATCCTATAGATTAATTGAAAACAAAATAATGTTATCTCATCTGGATGTTCCACTAATCATTTGCAAATATAAATCCGATCTCACAAAGTCATATCTGAATCCGATCTCACAAAGTTACATCTGTTCATTTTTTGGAAAATTTTGTGTGATCGATACACTTATCTTCACCTATGTAACTAACTATAAATTTTCCACACAACTAGACAAAACACTTTTATATATTGTTTTGTGTTCTAAGATATTTTATCGTTATCAAAAGAAAAAAAATTAAAACTGGAGCATTCGACACATTCAAATGTATATACTTTGAGTTTGAAAAATTGAATTTATACGTCGCATACAGTTTGTAGCTTATGTCCTACTAAAACAAATTATAGCTTATATCCTCAAATAAATAAATAAGCTATTTTTAATTTATAAAATTGATGCGACATTCAAACATAACCTCTTTCATGTTTATTTGATTCAATATTAGAGAGTTCAAATTTGTATTACATCTAACTAAATCATGATCTTAATTTTTTTAATTTTAATAATAATATTTAATCAATGACATTTTACTCTTTAATACGAAATATTGCAATGTTGATTTTTTTTTTAATAGTTAATAATCGATTTTTGATAAAGTTTTAAAAAATAATTGAAATTTACTTTAAACAAAACATTTAAAGTTTCAACAAAAAAATGCATACTAATACTAAATTTAATTTGAACATTCATGAATCTTTTAAGTTAATATTTTATTTTTAATATTCTTTCACAAAAACTTATTTTTAATTGAAAATATATTTCTTTTATAAAGAAATGTTAGTAAATTAGTAGTTTTATCTGACTTTGGACTCAAAACCTGCTGAAAACTCTTGAGTATTCCTCAAAATCAAACTATAACTTAATTCAAATATGTATTCATGGTAATTCATTACATATAAATTCATATGTTTTTATTGTAATTCATTTTATAAAAATACAAGTATTGTTTAAATTGCAACAACAAAAAATTAAAAAAATTCAACGAAATGTTACATCTCTAAAGTTATCGGAAAATTTTGAAACAAAAAAGACATATTGGAACTGAAGCATCTTAACACTTTTCAAAGGTATATATTTTAAGTTTGAAAAATTGAATGTTTGAAAATATGGATTTACATGTAAGAAAGAATTCAAGTATTTACAATTTTCTTTCATTCTATTAGAATTTTATCACATCTTTAGTATTCTCTATATCAATTTGTATTTTATGTCGTGTTAAAAAAAATGTAGCTTATGTCCTCAAATATTTTCATCTACAAATTTGATATGACCATAAAATATGACATATTTCATGTTTAATCAATTTAATATTAAATAATCCAAATTCATCACGCATCTCACTCAACCGTGATAAAATATAGACTTTTACAATAATTTAAACTTATTATATTTTAATTTTAATACAAAATTGATCAATGACATTTTACTCTTTAATTCAAAAGATTGCAATTTTTATTACTAGTTTGATAAAGTTATGTGATAAATAATTGTAATTGAAGTTTACCTTAAACAAAATATTTCAAGTTTCAACAAATAAATATACATTAATACTAAAATTAAATCAAAAATTCAGTTATCCTAAAAGCTTCTATTTTATTTTTAATTTTCCTTTGCAAAAATATAATAATAATGATATATTCAATATCATTATTAATAACTGAAACATATTTTTTTAAAGTAAATATTAGTAAAGTAGTATCTATATTGGTTTTATCAGATTTTGGACTCAGAAAACTATTCTTAAAACTCTTCAATGTCCCTCATTTAAATTGCCCTAATAAAAAGTAAACGAAATGTTACATCACAGAAAAAAGAACTCTAAAATTCATTACAAATCTTTGGACCATATGTTTGGTTTATCTTTGCTACACAAAATGGTAAAGTAAAAGTCTTAGATGTTGAAAAAAATCAAATATAATTAAAGATAACTATCTCAATAATGTGGAATATTTTCCCCCCACCTGTGCAGATAAAAGGTCAAACAGAAGAATACAATTCCAAGAACAATAATAATTGGCAGAAAATTAAATATGAGACAAACACAATTATAACGTGGAAAACTTCCCTCAAATTGAGAGAATTAAAACCACAATTATAATGTGGTACACCAGCATCTTCCTAATAACAATAGGGAACATCAAACAACAATAACAACCCTATAACAACCTTGTAACAACTTTCCACCAAAGCGGATATGCCAAAGTAACTCTTAGAGAAGGTTGGTACAAGGTTGTTATAGGGTTGTTATTGTTGTTTGTTGTTCTTGTTATTATGAAGACTTTGGTGTACCTGTTAATTTTTATAGTGAAAGTTTTTACTAGACTAGGTCCCATGGTTTTTATTCTCTCAATTTGAGAGAAGTTTTCCACGTTAAAAATTGTGTTTGTCTCATATTTAATTTTCTGCCAATTAGTATTGCTCTTAGAATTGTATTCTTCGGTTTGGCCATTTATCTGCACAGGTGGAGGAAAATATTCCGCATTATTGAGATAGTTATCTCTAATTATCTATGATTTTTCCAAACATTAGATGATTTAAGTTCTTTTCTCCCTCTATTTTTTTATTATTGGTATTTTGATTCAATTAATAATATTTTTAGGGTGCCTTAATATTTATAGGTAAATGGAACTGTCAATACAGTTGAGATGTCAATTAATCACGATGGTGTCTTTACACTTCCATATTTGCTTTAAAAAATGTTATTCGATCCCGACTCTCTAATTTCAAGTTAATAATGCATTTGATTATATCACATTAAGAAATGATATAACATTATTAGTTACAAATGTTCAAAGATTCTTCCACAAAAACAATCATGGTTAATTCTTCAACTAAAATCATTGAGGAACAACAATAGTGCAAGTAAATCAAAATTTAAAGTGTGTAAAAAAATAAATAAATGATGTTTATGAAAATAAAAAAAAATCATTTTCATTTCACATTGACATATTTAAAATTTTAACATTCTCCTAAATTTTAAGATTATAAATAATTATAGTGAAAAATATTTTTTATATTTGAATAAAAATATATCAACACCTAGCGTGCAACGAGTGAGTCACAATCTAATTTATAGATATATTTTTGAAACTAACTTAAATTAGAATAGCATTATAGCGTAATTTAATTGTACACATATAAAAATCTTTTATGCATATAAACTATTTTTATGAAAAAGTTAGTATGTTATTGAGATATTTAAAAAATTATTCTCTATAAAAAATATTGAGCCATGTTAATATTAAACTAAATATTTTTTTATTAATTTTAAGATAAAAATTTTATAGATATAACTTATGTGATTATATATTTTAATTTATTATATATATATATATAAACGTTTTATCACTCATTATGATATTAACCTAAGTTAAAATATTAGTATCTATAGCTACGAGAAAAGATATCCAATTTAATCATGAAAACAAATACTTTATTGTTTGAATTTACCACTATATTGATTCAACTCAACTACAACAATAATAACATACCATTACTTTTTCCAATGGGATTAGCTATATGGCTATTACAACATCGATATTTAATAGAATAGTTACTACACAAATAATAGCATACATACATAGATAGATATGTTAATGCATAAATATTTTTAATTACAATTCTCTTATTGATATTTTGATGATAACAAAAATCATAAGAATAATTATCTCCTTATCATTTAGTGTGTAGATTAAGTCACAAGATTAAAATTTATATTAATAATTATTTATTTTAAGATAACATAAATTACGAATATGTTAGAGATAGTAAATGCAAGTGTGTTTAATACAAATAATATTATTATCCAATGAACAAATAATTATGTTAACTAATAGAGTAAGTCATGATATAAGTCTATGATTGATCCTCTGAACACAAAGGAAAACAATGCTACAATAATCGATTGCCTTTGATTAAAGACTCCTCTGACTCAAAGACCAAATAAGAAATCACTAAATGAAAACCTCTCATAAAGTCAATGATTTCGGAAAAGTCAAATATTGTGATGAGCAAAGAAAGGAAATTAACAAATCAAAGCCAATGCACTATGACTCTGATCCACAAGCTCTTAATGTGTCTCAGGTGGATTTGACTAATGCAAACTCACTCTAATAATTATGTGTCTCACTATTCTAGATAAAGTCAACTATATTAACTTTGAAGAAGTCAACTTCTCAACATCATTTGCTCATCATAGTTGGACTTATCCTCTAATCAAACAAATGCAATGACATCCTCTAAAAATATCATCCTTTATTATTCTTGTTGTTTTAAATCAAGATTTGTTGAATCAATTATGAAGATGTATATGAATATCTTTAATTTTTTATTCAAGATCTCCTATTATTTCCAATGTATATGTCCTTTAGTATTTAAGTAGAAACATTTCAAAAAAAAAATAGTGTGTGAATGATGATAAGAAAAAAGGCAATATTCTAAAAATATTTTCTCAAAAAGATGAAGTACATCAAAAGAAAAGAATTAATGAAAAATCTTTTCAATAGAGAGTTACTAAAAATTGATAAAAATCAATAAAGTTATTTTAATACACTTGAATTTATATAAGATTTGAAATATAATATTCTCTCAATGAGAGTTAGAATTCTAAAGACAATCTTTTTGTCAATTTAGACACAAGCTCGAACTAATACAACTCAGTTTGATAGTGGCAACAACTCTTTCACCCATAAGATATATTAAAAAAGGTGTAAGAATACTTGTAAAACTCAACGACAATTTTCAAAATATTAAGAAGACTAGAAAAAGTTTCTAGTGGTGAGAACTTAGGAGAGAAAAGAAAAAAAAAATCTCTAGATTCATAATAAAATCTCTAGAATAAATAAAGTTCATTATTATCATACCTATAAATTATTATTATTATTATTATTATTATTATTATTATTATTATTATTTTTCTCATATTCATAGTTGAGGAAATTGAAATGATATAGAATGTAGTTCTTTCTTACTTGTTGAATTGTTTACCTTCAGATTTGTTTAAAATCGAAGTGATTATTTTCAACACCTAACTATTAAGGCCAAGGAACTATGGTTCCGAAATGTTTGTCAATCAATTATCAAAATAATATGAAGATGGAGTGCATGAGTTTGTTAGCTTTATTGTTACTCATGTAAAAGACGTTAGTAAAATAAAATGCTCTTGCTTAAAATGTTGTTATAAAGATTTTTTGGAAAATTATTTAATATGTTTTGGAATTGATCAAAGCTATACATGTTGAACAGTGCATGGTGGAAAAAAAAACTAACTCTACTAATTTGAACAGTGTTAAAGATATACATCAAATGATTTGAAAGAAATACATATAAGTGTGACCGATTTGAAGATATTGTCAATGTAATTGAAGAAGATCTTTATGATTTTCTAAAATATTTGAGAGGCTAGTAAGTAATGCAGCGATGCCGTTGTACGATGCATGTACTAAATTTAGAAGATTGTATGTGGTCTTAAACTTGTATAACTTAAAAGCAGACAATAGATGGTCCGATAAGAATTTCACATACTTGCTAACTCTATTGAAATATTTTTTTCTAAGAATAATATGCTCCCTAGTCAAACCTATGAGACTAAACGAATGTTATGTTCTACTGCGTGAGTTATGAGCATAATTGTCCCAATGATTGCATTTTATTTCGAAATAAGTATGTATCATTAAATATATGTCCAAAATGTAGTGTCCAGCAATATAAGAAGAAAGAAACAACATCAACCAAAGTGCTAGGCACATGTATTTTAATGTGGAAAAAGCACAAAACTTAACGTGGGCATGTAGATGAAAGGAATGTTGATGAAATGCTTCGACATCAATTCTCCTCAATGGGCGAAAATTAATGATGAATACTCTGATTATGGCCAATAATCGAGAAACTTACGTCTTGCATCGTGAACCGAAGGAATAAACCTATATGGTATTAAAAGCAGTTCTCATAGTGTTTCGCTAGTAAAAGACTTATTAAGTGGTTGATCATTTTGAACAAACGTAAAGATAATTCGAGAAAATTCAATAAGAGAAAAACGTTTAAGGAATTCAAATCACCTCATTTTCATTATGCAATTATTGATTCACTATTTTAACAATCTAACTTATTTGATTACATCAAACTAACAAAGTACATTAAAACAAAGTATTTGGCTTCAAATCATTTTTTTGGTAACAACGAACCCTAATTCCATAGGTGATCAGACTTGTTACTCAAAGCATGGATGAATGTTAATTTCTTAGACACATGGTGTTATTTTAGGTTCTTATAACAATATTGAAACATGAACATATATTTTGGTTCTAGTAATTATAGCCTATTTCTCAATAACGATATAATTCATAGGTTCACTTCTATGGTGATCAAGCACAAAAAAGCTATGAGAGTAAAAATATATGATTAATCAAACTCGTTTTAATTGCATAAATAGTATAGGAAAACAAAAATTACTTTGATTTAAGTAGGTCCATCTAATTCACCATTAATAACATAGTAACATTGAAGAAGATGAAATTACACATAAGAAAGATGGAATGAATCTTCACTTTTTGCTTCCAAGAGTGAAATCTTCAAGTTCCTAGCCTCCATGATGTACACAATATGATATTCAATGTCTCCTAGGTCAAAATCCTTGCAATTCTTTTTTAGCTTAAAAGGGCATTTGGGAGAAGTACACATTGCTATGATTCTGGACGCATTGCTTTACTTTGGACAATAAAATGTGGCAACAAAGGCACTATAGTGCATGGTTGGGCACAATGTTCTACCGTGTTAAATAAGCACTTTTGTTTTTCCAGATGCTCTCTCTCTAATTTCACTTGCATTTTTCACCCTTTCAAAGTCCAAATTGGATTTTGGTGTTTGGATAAAAGTTGTAGCTATGAATATTAACTTTTATTTGAAACTAATTAATTTAACTTCATTTGGATTTCTACAACTCTATATATGATTACAATACTGCATATATGCAGGTCATATTTTTTCAACAAAATTAAGCATTATGCTAACCAATGAAACAAAGCAAAACTACACAAAATAGCTAGTTAATCGTAAAAATAAAATATTAAACACCTTATTTATTGAATTAATATTTATTCAAAGTAACTCTAGAAAAACATTAAATTAAAAGAAATTAGCTAAACAATTGACTCAAAATGAATCTAAGGATAATGAGTGATGAAGGTTCATTGTATTTCATTGGTTTAACATCTTGAGAGGAACAAAAGTCTGTAGGCTTAACATCTAGAGGAGTTGTGAATTGTCAATCAACTGACTTTGTAAGTATCAAAAGACTTAACATTTTAATGATCTATGAATCTATTGAAAGTATTAATCAAAATTATGATAGATACAGATTATAGTCCACGAGTTGCGCATACTTTAATTAATTAATTTTATAAGTAATATTTTATTTATTATAATATAGTTATCTTACAATATTATTTCTATTGATTTGGAAAAATGAATATGATTAGGAAAATTAAAATGGGAGAAATCATGTTTCACAATCATTTAATTTAATTTTTCAAACTTTGTCCAATTGTGTGATAACTTATAATATATTGAAGATTGTTTTTTTACCTGAACTTTGATTGTCAATTTGTTTTTTCAACACATATGATACTTGTATTTAGTTGATGAAATAAAATGTAAAGTACAAACCAAAAAATAAGATGAAAAATTAAAAAATATGATTTATATTTAATATTGTTTATTTTGAAAGAATGTTAATAATGAATTATATGTAGCGCAATATGCATGTATATTGTTTTATAGTATGATGTTTTATTTATAAAATGATAAAAATAATAATAATATAATAATAATAATAATAATAATAATAATAATAAATAATAATAGTAATAATATAATAGTTATTCACAAAATTCATTTGATATTTTATTAAAAATATTAAAAATGAAAAAATTATTTGTAAAAATTATATGATATTAAATGTAGGACTTGTTTGGTTCTTAAAGGATTATATTATGAGTAAAACATCTATAGCTTACTCCTATGGTAGATATTAAAATTTTGAGGTATAGAAGTAAATATGAATCCATGTACTATAAGGTATATAGATCTTCATATATATGCATTAATTTAGTTTTGGTGTGTTTAAATGTATTGAAAAATAGTAATAGTTTTCAAATAAATATGTGTAACTAAAATTTCTTTAAAAGCTTACTATGGTTGTTATATAGAAAACTCATGAGAAAAACTTACATATAATATTGCAACTTGATATAAAAAAAAGTAATTAATAAAAAAAAAATCAATAATACACTTGAATATGTAATTGAAATGGGCATAAGTGAAATGGTCATATTTGACAATCAATATTGTTCGAATTAATTTAAGTTTTATAAGTATATTATAATAATACTTGCGACAAATTAAGATATAACATCAATGTTTGTAAAAATTGTTAAACATAAAGTTGGAATATGTCACAGATTCATAGATTAAATAACTTATACAACAACACTCATATATGATGCATGTGGTTGATTGACATGAACAAATTTCGAATTTGAGAATGTTGATTAACTTAAATTACATTGTGAAACTTAATCTAATTTCAAAAGTCATTGTGCTTGAAATTATTGCTATACACACAAAAACTAGAAATAACAAATTAGTTGTCTATTACTAAATTATAAATGCAATCATTTATTTGTGAAAAAATCACTACGCGAAAAAACGCATTTTACAGCGCTTTTTTTAAGCCATTTACAACGCTTTTTCAAAAAAAATAAGCGTTGTGGAATCGAGCGCTATAAATGATACAACAGCGCTTTTAAAAAAGCGCTATAAAACATGTAAATACAACGCGCGCTTGTTATGCACATTTTACAGCACTTCTTCACAAAAAAGCGCTGTAATATGCACCCCATTATATGAGTTATGGTTGTGCATTTTACAGCGCTTTCTCAAAAAAGCGCTGTAATATGCCCAACCATAATTTCATATATGGGTGTGCATTTTACAGCGCTTTCTCAAAAAAGCGCTGTAATATGCCCACCCATAATTTCATATATGGGTGTGCATTTTACAGCGCTTTCTCAAAAAAAGCGCTGTAAAAATGCCCACCCATAATTTCATATTATGGGTCTGCATTTTACAGCGCTTTTGTTGTACATTTTACAGCGCTTTTTCAAGAAGCGCTGTATAATGTGCACCATTAAAGCGCTTTAGAACAACATTTTACAGCGCTTTTAAAAAAAGCGCTGTAAAATGTGTGTTTTTTTTTTAAACGCTGTAAATTAATTATTTGAAATGAAAAGCGCTTTTTAGCTTTTTATGGCATTTTTTTTAAAAAGCGCTGTCTTTTATCTTTGTATCCAAAATTATTTGATCCAAAATCACTTCACAATCAGTGCACACAACAACAAAACATATTCAAATACCATAAGCAGTTCACACAATCAGTAAACAGAAATCAGAACTCCGTAACTTTATTAACATATATGTAACTCTGTAACTCTGTAATTTACAACTAAGTAACTACATTCAGATACATATATACAACCTAATTAACTACATTCAGATACGTATAATATATATATATATAATAATATATATAATATATTATATATATATATATATATATTGCATAATATATATGATATATATAACTAATTTCAACCTAAACTACATTCATTCATATGCATGTTCATATATTGTGTCCTATGATCATTACATATAATAACTAACAGATATACATTATATGCACTAGCTACCATATAATATTCAAGATCCCTTGCCAGCAGCAAGCTATTTCCCATAAAATCAAATAATTTGCAAGTCAAGCACATACTGACACCAGTCTTCCTTTAATTCCATCAGATCTTCCTCAGAATATGATGACTGGAATTGTCAAATACTGCAATATAAAAATTGAACATTTATATTAAGTTAGTATCAAATATATAGATAATTATATATGAAAAATCATATAATGCAAATACCGTACCGTTTTGGGATAATAGTTTTTATTCTTCTCAACAATCTCCTTCATGAATCTCAATACGTAGTAACCCACAGTCGATGTATTTGTTTGACAAGGGCACTTTATTGAGATCCATGTAATGTTATTAGACTTCTGCTTCGACACTTTAGCACCTTTTGAGCTCGATAAACTTTTAAGGCACTATCGAATGAATAAATGTGATTATTAGAGCATGAACAAACACATTATTATATATATATATATATATATATATATATATGTAAGAAATAAATGAATATTACTTACGTGTCGAGCATAGTCTTTATTTCGGGGTGATTGTGTAATTGCCGTGCACGGGATCCAAATAGTATATAACTTAGAGACCGCATTGATTGCAAATAGCACCCAATGTGCCCTACAACAACAAAAAATTGGTTAAGCAATTTTGTTTATACACAACTAATAAATTAAATTCTCATCAATTAAAAAAGATAAAATTACGTATCCCTGAATTATATGGTGCCAAGAACAATTTATCACTTCTATATTTCCTAAAAACATATCTACAATGTATTTTTTTACATTTTCTGGATCGAGTTTCCACATCGACATCTTATGTGGAGACAAGAATGAGTATTTATTTGACAATTTCCTCGTGCACACGACCTTCTCGTACAAAAACCTTCAATGAAAATTTTAAACTAGATTAATTACCAATATATTTAATTAATTACAAATAAATGCAATTAAAAGTATTTTTTACCTTATGTACAAGCTGATTACAGTAGCACTCAGCTCCTTATGTTCGAGAAGTTCGTACATGTGCTCCTTTTCGAGGTATTCAATATACTCATCTCCAAAATGTCTTTTATTCATGTGTACGATGGGCGAATCGTTGCCACTGCCCGTGTTCCTTTTTATTTGGATGTCAAGACACGCCCGTATTTACCAAGGCGTGGCTGACTTTTATTAGGAGCAACAGCAGCAGCGACCGATTTCCCCGATCCAGATTTTTTGTTGCTGCAAGTTTGGCAGCTTTATTACCCTCCAGCCTTTGTAGTTTGGCAGCCCTATTAACCTCCCACTTTTGAGGTTTGCTGCCTTTTTTTGGCTGTAGGGGTGATTTATTTATTTGGACCTACAAAAAATGAGGTAAAATGTTAGTTTATTGATCTGAAAAAATGACAAACCCATAGGCAAATAAATGTGACAAACCTTTTCGGGAGATGTAACTGATTTGTCTTTGGGAATCTTTTTTTGGAGGGCAACAAGGTTTGTGGGCCATGCCACGTAACTGCCAATAGCGTCGCTTAAGAACTTCGTATCTCCATCGTTGTCCGGTATGGGCAACAGTGCAGTTGGTTCGAAAAGCAACCGTAGGCGATACTTTGACATGGCCCGCGGGGATCGGAATATTGTGCATACTTCTCCCGAAGTATTGTACAATATTCCTTTTCCCACCTTCCGTTAAGTAGGCGAGGACAAGTATAGGACACATGTAGTGACACCCTACATCAATAGTTAAAACATAAGTACAGTTAATATATAAGTTTGTTTAATACATAAGTAATTACATAAGCAAGTAAGTAGTAAGTAATTAATTACCTCGAGAATACTTTTCAAACCGACGTTGCAACTCCCGGTTTCACTCTCCATTTGTATTTCAGGTTGGAGCTGAACCGGAAGTTGCTTGTCTTTATTCGTATTCACCAAGAGTGCCACTTGCTCTGATAGGATTCTGAGCATCTCTAAACTTCCTCGTTGGAAGGTTTTTGGCGCTTCTCTTGAGGAAAAAAGCTTTTGGGAGTTACGCCAAATCCTTTCCCCCTAACTCGACCGGAATACTCAGGACATTAAACACTTTCCCAAGAATGTCCCTGCAAGTATCCTTGTTGCCCTCTTGAGTTTCAGAACTTTGTTCAATAATTTCCTAAAATACATGTAACATTAAAAAGATAAGTTCAATAGCATTTTTTAAAATACAATATTAAAAAATATTAAAGTGATAATATACTTACACAAAGTTCTACAACTTTTTTGACATTTTATTATCAACCACTCCTTCTTTATTAACACGCGCTTCCTTCCACAATATATGACGACCCAAGGGTTGATCGGCTTGGGTGTCTTTTCTCTATTCGTTAAAATCATAAACAAAATAATACAAATTAGTTACACACTATAGTTATAATACAATTACTTCATTATATAAAGTGATGTTTAATTACTTACATTTGTTGTTCAAGGCGTGCATATCCCATACGTGATTTCTTGTATGGGTGTTTGGGTTGCTTGCCCGTTCGCGATTTGCCTTACTAATTCTATATAAAAAAAAAATAGCAATTGTGTAAAAAGTTAAAATACGCTACGAATATGAATATTAAAACCCAAATGCTAATAATTAATCACTTACGACAAACGCCGGGTCAGAACGTTTGGAACAAATGTTCTCCATTCATCCTTTGATATATAATGTTGATATATTTTTGGAGGTTCAACATTTGTGTTTCCTTCTCTATCTTTTAGATAGAAATTTGAGAGATGGGATCTAAATCCACGATGGATTTTCCCAGCAACTCTCAAAACATACGACTTTCGTTCCTCATCAAGAACAAAAGTTGTCTGCAATGAAAACAATTATAAGTAATGTATTTTACAGAAAAAAAATTATAAATGACAAAAGAGTAGATCAAAAAAATTTACTTGAATGTCATTCCATATGATATCTTTGGCATCCTTCAACGTATTTCAATGAAAATATATTGTGTGAAATGGGAGAGATGATATTGGATGGAAATAAGGTTCGAAATGAAGGAGATGATCGTGGAAATAAGGTTCGTAATGGACGGGATGATAGGGTTGCAAAAGAAGAGAAGAAGAACGATGAAGGTTGAGATGATAGTGAAGTTTACGTAATGAAGAGGAAACTGAAGAGGTAACTGTTATATATACGTAACCCTTTTACAACGCTTTTATAAGCTTTTTACAGCGCTTCTTTTGCAAAGCGCCTAAAAGGCTTCTTTA
The DNA here is from genome assembly GCA_002896215.2 of Cicer echinospermum. Lineage (NCBI taxonomy): Eukaryota > Viridiplantae > Streptophyta > Magnoliopsida > Fabales > Fabaceae > Cicer > Cicer echinospermum. The sequence goes on from PGTU02013341.1 coordinate 39,910, forward strand.
GTTAAATTTTTAAAAGGCTCTTTTACAGCGCTTTTCCCAAAAAGCGCTGTAAAAGACCTCTGTGTGTTATTATGTTATATTAATGCATTTTACAGCGCTTTTACACAAAAGCGCTCTAAAATGTCTCTTTATGTTAATTTTAAAAGGCTCTTTTACAGCGCTTTTCCCAAATAAGCGCTGTAAAAGACCTCCGTGTGTTATTATGTTATATGAATGCCTTTTACAGCGCTTTTACACATAAGCGCTCTAAAATGTCTCTTTATGTTAATTTTAAAAGGCTCTTTTACAGCGCTTTTTGCCAAATAAGCGCTGTAAAAGACCTCCGTGTGTTATTATGTTATATGAATGTTTTTTAAAGCCTTTTACAGCGCTTTTACACATGAGCGCTGTAAAAGGCTCTTATTGTTTTTGTGTTTTGTTATGTTATGTTATTTTTTAAATGTTAAGCCTCAACAAGGCATTGCAAAACCCACATAACTGGTCACCACCAAAATCTCTTCTCCTTTTGTGCATCTTCTTCACAAACATCAAAGCTTACTCTTTCACAATTCAATCTCCACCTCAACACGCTTTTTTATCTCTTTACATTCTCTTTTCCTTCTTAAATCGAAACTTGGTATTCAGGATCATTGCCATGTTGCGAAAAATGGGTTTGTGTCTGATGTTCAATCTTAACAATGTGTTTTTGGGGATTCCCATGATGCGTACAAGGTGTTTGAAAAATGGGTTTGTGTCTGATGTTTTTGTTAACAATGTGTTTTTGGGATTCCCATGATGCGTACAAGGTGTTTGAAGAAATGGGTTGGTGTCTGATGTTTTGGGGATTCCCATGATGCGTACAAGGTGTTTGAAGAAATTAGGTGTCTGATGAATATTATTGTTAAAGCTTTTTACAGCGCTTTGTCAAATAAGCGCTGTAAAATGTCTTTGTTACTTATTTTCAAAGAGTCATTTACAGCGCTTTGTGTGAAAAGCACTGTCAAAGGTATAAAACACTCATTATTTTATTTTTAAAAGGATCTTTTACAGCGCTTTTTTAAAATAAGCGCTGTAAAATGTCTCTTTATTTTATTTTTGTGTTTGTTTATTTGGGTTGGGATGACATTAAAAACATTGTTATCATTGTTTATTGGATTAAAAATATTGTTATCATTGTCTTTATCACAATACTTTAGGAGATGATGAAATTATTAGAAATGAGAATATTCTGAGCAGAATATATATATATATATCAGTTCAGTTCTGAACAAAAGAGAATCTCTCTATATTCAGTTCAGTTCATGTAAATCAAGCTAAATATAAAACACTCATTGTTACATGAACTTGGTATAAAACACTCAAATCAAGCTAAATATAAGCATAAAATCAGAAAAAATTAATCAGAACTTAGTATAAAACACTCAATTCAGATTACATGCATATTTACAATAACACAGTTCAGATTACATGCATAAACTTATATAAAACAATTAAACATATACATTAAGATGCCCTTCTTCTTTTCCTGGTGACATTCACATTTGTTTGTCCATTTACAATACGAACGATGGATTAATCCAAATTCCCTCATCATGATCATCTCTAAGATATAAACCATCATCAGTTGAATCAATTTCATGTGGTTGTTGTGATGTTGCAAATAAAAGATCATTACCAACATCTTCATCATTATGTTATCATCACTTATTTTATTGGTCGATAGGACAACAGACCATTTATCATTAGAAGGATCAGTGACATAAAACACTTGTTGAGCTTGCGACGCTAAAATAAAAAGGCTCGTCTTTGTATCCCACCCTATTAAAATCGACAAGCAAGAATCCTGACTCATCAATCCGAACGCCATTATTATTATCGACCCACTTGCAACCAAATATAGGAACACGAAACATTGTGTAGTCTAACTCCCATATGCGCTCGATAACCCCCAAAATATGATAGATTTGCATATATTGGGTTTTTGTCTTTTGCACTTGAGACATGCATCGCTTCAGCTACGAGAGTGACTCCACTATTTTGCATAGTGGTCTGATCATCTTGTTCTTTGGTATAAAATGTGTAGCCGTTAAATAACATAACCAGTGTAAGAAAAGACATGTAAGCTCGGACCATTTGCTAGCCACCTCAATCTATTTGAAATTGATCCGGGTCTATATCAAATTTTGACATTATGTGATTTTTTAACCATGTTACAAAACTTCGATTGTGCTCTCGAGTTATCCAATTTTGATTCCTATTCATGTTTCAACGAGAGATAACTGATCAATGTGTATTGTAACATACGGTTGAACCTCATCATCATTGTGCAGAACATACAATTGTGCCTGCTCCATTCTGTCCTTGATATAGTCAGTAGTCTCCTTCCAGTTATCCCTTCTCCTGATAGTCTTCCCGAATGACGAGACATGGGAAGCCCTATGGATTCAACATTGGACAGATATTCAGTACAAAATTCAGCAGCCTCTTCAACAATGTATCGTTCAGCAATACAAACCTTCTGGTCGACTTCTACTTTTTACGTACCCTTTTAATATTTTCATATATCGTTCTATCGGATACATCCATCTCATATAAGCTGGCCCACAAAGTTGTGTCTCCTTAACAGATGAACAGTAAGGTGAACCATTATATCAAAAAACGATGGTGGAAATACATTTCAAGCTCACACAAAGTAACAACAATTTTCCCTCTGCAATGTCGGTAATTTCTGAGGGTCGATCACTTTTACTACAAATTTCCCTGAAGAAGAAACATAATCTAGTTAAGGCTAAGTCGAACTTTTTCAGGTAAAATGGAACGTATACCTATTGTAGCAACATGCTCCATATAATATGAC
>PGTU02013343.1:0-11326 GCA_002896215.2 Cicer echinospermum
GACACTCCAGTTTTGAGGGTAATCGATTGGCAAATCGATTGCTTAAGTACTATTTGCAAAATAACTTCACTTGTGACAAACACAATCGATTGGACAATCTATTGTGAAAATTTCAATCATGTTAAGTTTGGTTGCAATCGATTGGGAAATCGATAGAACTAAACATCTGGTAAGAACTTTTCAGGCAAATACACACAAATCGATTGGCACGTCGATTAACATCAAAATAGCTAAGTCACTGTCTTGAACACAATCGATTGGCAAATCGATTGAAAGAAACTTTTTGAAATCACAGTGAACTTTGAGCTTGTGACCAAATCGATTCTGAGTATTTGGAAATCGATTATGTGACTTAGTAATCGATTAGGTAATCGATTGATGTGACTTTATCATTGGAACAAAAACATCTAACATCGATTACACAATCGATTCATATAAGTCTGCACATAATTTACTGAAAAGTGTTTTTTTTTTAAAGAATCGATTGATAAATCGATTAGTTTATGTAGTTTCAAGATTAAAGAAAAACAAGACTCGCGATAATCGATTGGCAAATCGATTAGGCATGTTTTATAACTTTAATAAATCGATTGGTAAATCGATTTAGTAATTGTTTTTCAGAAACTATATAAACTGTCTTTCAATCTTTTTCTCACAACTTTAAAAACTTTGATAAAAAAATCTCAATACATTTTTTGTTAACAATCTGATACTGCTTTTTCAGATCAAGACCAAAAGATTATCCATAATCATTAAGAGAGCTGAAAAAGTATTCTTGAGAGAAAAGACAATGTTCTCATGAACAATCCTTGAATATCCAGATTCGTGAGAAGTCGCATTGATCAAGATTGAAGACTTCTTTTTGTTCTTCTTTTATTCAGTTTGTAATAATACTTTGAAAAGAAACGAAAGCGAGAAAGCCAGCTTGAAACTGGTGGCTACCTTCTTGGGTGAGAGAGCTCAACAAGAAGGAGTCGTACTTTGATTCTGTGTTAGACTGCTGAGTGTCTACAAGGATCAGAGGGTGATCAATAGGAAAGAGATCATTAGAGATAGATAGGTTTCGGGGATGAAACTGGACAATCTGTAATCGATTCTTTCTATTGGAGAAGAAAATCTGAAATCCGATTGGATTGCCAGGACTGGATGTAGGTTGTCTCGTTGACAACTGAACCAGGATAAATTCTTGGTGCAATCGTGTCTAACCCTTAACTCCTTTAATTTTCTATCTTGCAATATTTGTATGTGTGATTAATATTAGATGCATGTTAAACATATTCTGTGTTAGGTAATATTGTTTAAACTGGAAATTTGACTCGCATGCATCTTGGTTAATCTCTTATCCATCTACTTGTAATTGCTAATCTTGTATGCCGCAATTTAATTCCGCTGTGTGTATGAAATTGATTTAATTTCTTAAAGAACTGATACATTCCGATTATTTCGAGGTCATAATAATCAACAATTGGTATCAGAGCTTGACTTTTCGAGAGGTAAAACTCATAAAAGGAATATGGCCTCAAATGATTTTCTGGGAGAAGGCGCATCATTAGCAAGACCTCCAGCATTCAACGGAACAGCTTACATGTAATGGAAGCACAGGATGCTGATATTCCTGGAAGCAAGTGGCATAGACATCCCTGACGCTGTTGAAAATGGCCCATACATTCCCAAGATTGCAGGAACAAATGACTCAATGATTCCCAAGCCTAGAGCCGACTGGTCTGACGACGACAAAAAGAAGGTTGGTTATAATGCTAAAGCTAAGAACATTATAACATCTGCTTTGTGTGCAGAAGAATTCTTTAGGGTATCAAACTACAAATCAGCAAAGGAAATGTGGGACATTCTTCAAGAAACACATGAAGGAACCACAGATGTGAAAAGAGCTCGCGTAAACACACTTATGCACGAATACGAATTATTCATCATGAAGAAAGACGAATCCATCAGCGATCTGTAGACCAGATTCACACACATTGTAAACAATCTTCACGCCCTGGGAAAAATAGGTGGACAATGAACATCAGATCGGAAAAATTATGAGGTGTCTAACCAGAGAATGGCAGCCCAAAATAACTGCCATAGCTGAACCTAAAGATCTAGCAAAGATGACAATAGCAACTTTGTTTGGAAAACTAAGGGAACATGAAATGGAACTGCATCGGCTGGACGAATCAGAACTGGAAAGCAGGAAAAAGAAAGGATTATCCTTGAAAGTACAAGCCCATCAATCGAAAACTGAATCAGATAGCTGCTCAGATGAATCCAGTAGTGAAACTGAAGAGCCTGAAATCGGTTTGCTTGTCAAGAAATTTAAGAAATTTCTGAAGAAGAAAGATAACAAATTCAAAAAACCATCCAGCTCCAAGACTAGTGACAACAAGACTATCACATGTTATGAATGTGGTAAGACTGGTCACATAAAGTCAGAATGCTACAAATTGCAGAACAAGAATAGAGCTACAAAACCAAAAGGCAAGGAACCAGTCACCAAAACCAGAAAAGCTTATATTGCATGGAATGATAACGATGAATCCTCTGCCTCTTCAGATGAAGAAGAAGCGAATCTGTGTCTCATGGCTAATACCGATTCAGAATCAGAAAATGAGGTTAGTTCACAATCTAATCCAACTTATGATGAACTATAAGAAGCTTTTAATGAACTGCATGATGATTATGTGAACTCCATAAAACAGTTGTTAAGCACAAAGAAAATGCTTGAACAAATGAAAATTGAACATAAAGAAATTGAAAATTTATGTGAACAACTGAAAAAGGATTCACATGAAAAATCTGCAAAATGCATTGAACTTGAGAATAATGTTGCATCATTAAAAATTGATTTGTTGAAATTTGCTAATAGTAAAGATAAACTGAATGTCATACTTAGCAATCAAAGACATGTTCATGAAAAATCTGGTTTAGGATATACACCAAATATGCATGTTAAACGAAAATAAAAACAGATATGTATTGGTTATATGCAAACCAGAAATGTCAAACATGGTCAAAAATCTGCTATTGCTAAGAGTATGTATGACATCTTTATTAAACCAAACAAACATTCATCCTTTGATGGCAAATGTCATTTCTGTTGCAGAAAGGGACATTTTGTATCAAATTGCAAATTTAAAAAATTAGCCAATAAGGGATGGAAGCAAGTTTGGATAGCAAAGAAATCTGTGTTTGACACTAACCATCCAGGACCCAATTTAAATTGGGGACCTAAAACAAAATTCTGATTGTGTGTTGCAGGTGTGCTTGACATCCACTAAGCATTCATGGTATTTGGATAGTGGATGCTCGAAGCACATGACAGGGGACAAATCCAAATTCCTGTCCTTGACATTAAAGGAAGGAGGCTTTGTCAAATATGGAGACAACAATAGAGGAACGATTATTGGAATTGGTGACATAGGCAATGAGTCAACTGCAGTAATCAAAAATGTGTTATATGTTGAAGGATTAAAACACAACTTACTGAGTATAAGCCAACTATGCGACAAAGGTTTTCAAGTAAGTTTTTCATCACAATCTTGCATTATTGAGCATAAAGATGACAAACACATAAAGCTAGTTGGTGACAGAATTAACAACATTTACATGTTGGATTTCAATTCTGTACCAAGTGCTATATGCTGCTTGTTATCCAATTCAGATGAAACATGGCTTTGGCATAAAAGAATTGCTCACATACATATAAATCATTTGAATAAACTTGTCAGCAAACAGCTAGTCTTAGGTCTACCAAATAGGAAGTTTTCTAAGGATAGACTGTGTGATTCATGTGAGAAGAGTAAACTGGTTAAGACTCCCTTTCCCTCTATAGACTTGGTTAGAACAAATTGAGTTTTGCAACTAGTTCACATGGACCTTTTTGGACCTGCCCAAGTTAAGAGTTTAGGTGGAAACCTGTATGGATATGTGCTGGTTGATGATTACTCAAGGTTCACATGGACTTATTTTCTAGCTCATAAAAGTCATTCTCAGTTTTTAAGAAATTTGCTGCTTTAGTTCAAAATGAGAATGATCAGAAAATTGTTTCAATAAAAAGTGATCATGGAGGTGAATTCCAAAAATGATGCTTTTCAAATTATTGAACTAGGCACCACATGGAATGTGGTATGGAGAGAAAGATAGATCCCTAGAAGAGTTAACTAGGACCAGCTTAGGGACTCCACGTACCTAGAACTTTTGCAGATTTGCAATTAGTAAGCATCTCATGTTGTAATAATTTCTATTAGGCCCCTCTTAGGAAAAACCCTATTGAGCTTTACAAGGTAGAAAACCAAACATTCCTACTTAGAATCTTTGGTTGTAAGTGCTTTGTGATTGAAACAAGGCAAAGAACACCTAGGAAAGTTTGACCCTAAGCAGCAGATGAATATCTTTCTAGGATATTCCCAAACTAGTAAAGCCTATAGAATCTACAACAAAAAGAACAAAGACCATAGAAGAGTCAGTTCATGTTAAATTTGAATGAATTATTTTACAGAAAACTTGAACAAAACTCCTTCTAAGGTTGATGATATTTTTGGACGAAGTTGTAGAATCTGAACCACTAGAACAACCTATAGCTGACCCTCCAACTAGATTAGACTGTGTTAGACCGATAGAGACTAGTGAGTTACCTAAGGAATGGAGATTCAACAGAAACCACCCATTAGACAACATCATAGGTGACATCTCTAGAGGTGTGACAACTAGGAGGAACCTTAGAGAATTCAGTAACCTCACAGCCTTTGTGTCTCAGATTTAACCTAAGAACATTAAGGAAGCCCTGTTAGATAGTGAGTGGATACTTGCTATGCAAGAGGAGTTAAACCAGTTTGAGAGAAACAAGGTGTGGAGTTTAGTACCTAGGCCAGAGGGTAAGCATGTAATAGGAACCACATGGGTGTTTAGAAACAAGTTGGATGAGAATGGTGTGATAACAAGAACAAAGCAAGACTAGTAGCAAAGGGTTATAGTCAAGAGGAGGGAATAGATTTTGATGAAACCTATGCCCCTGTAGCTAGACTAGAAGCCATAAGAATTTTATTGGCTTATGCTTGTATAATGGACTTTAATCTTTATCAAATGGATGTGAAAAGTGCCTTTCTCAATGGTGACCTTCAAGAGGAAGTTTTTGTTAGCCAAACACCTGTTTTGAAAATCCTGATTTTCCTAATCATGTGTATAAGCTCTCAAAGGCCCTCTATGGGTTAAAACAAGCTCCAAGAGCTTGGTAAGAGAAGCTCAACAATTTCCTTATTCAACAAAAATTTTCAAGAGGAAATGTTGACAAGACTCTTTTCACTAAAAACTACTGGAAATGATATCTTGCTTGTCCAAGTATATGTAGATGACATAATATTTGGATCTACTAATAATAAATTGTGCAAAAGAATTTGAAAATTTGATGAAAGGTAAATTTGAAATGTCAATGATGGGTGAACTGTCATATTTCTTGGGATTTCAAATTAACCAAAGCAAGCAAGGCATTTTCATTAGTCAATCTAAATACTGTTCTGATTTGATAAAGAAATTTAACTTTGAAAATCTTAAGTCCATTGATACACCCATGAGTCAAGGAAATTACCTAGACCGAGATGAGAAAGGTAAACCTGTAGATGTTACTAGATTTCGTGGTATGATTGGATCTCTGCTCTACCTTACAGCAAGCCGACCAGACATCATGTTTCAGTGTTTGTATGTGTGCAAGGTATCAATCAAATCCAAAGGAATCTCACTTCAGTGCAATTAAGAGAATTTTCAGATACTTGGTAGGAACTAAAAGTCTTGGATTGTGGTATCCAAAAGGATCAACATGTACATTGATTGGTTACTCAGATTCAGACTTTGCCGGTTGTAAACTCGATAGGAAAAGTACCTCAGGAACTTGTCATCTGCTTGGAAATTCTCTAGTGTCTTGGTTCAGTAAGAAGCAAACAAGCATTGCGTTATCTACTGCTGAAGCTGAATATATTGCAGCTGGGAGCTGTTGTGGTCAGATTCTGTGGATGAAACAACATTTATTGGACTTTGGTGTTGATTTGGGAACATTACCTATCATGTGTGATAACACAAGTGCAATAAGTATAACCAAGAATACAGTAATGCACTCCAGGACCAAACACATTGAAGTAAGACATCACTTTATAAGGGATCACTTTCAGAATGGAATTATTAAGCTTGAGTATGTTAACACTGCGGAACAGTTAGCTGACATCTTCACAAAAGCTTTGCCAAGAGAAAGTTTTCTGCATATAAGGATGAAACTAGGGATCATTAATCCTAGAGAAGTATGATTTTTTTTTTATTCTGGTATTTTCAGTAATGTTTTCCAGTTAAATCGATTTGGAAATCGATTACCAGCATGGTAAATGGTTTATAAAATCGATTTGGGAATCGATTACTTTGGCCCAGACTTCAAAGTTCAGAAATTTTTTTTTAAACTTTCCCGAGCGTCGATTTGGAAATCGACTAGTTCAATATTCAACATCAAGACAATCGATTTGGACATCGATTAAGTAAAACTGGAACTCGATTTGAACATCGATTTGAAATATGACCGTTATGTTTTTTTTTCTAGCCATTGAACACAATCATTACTGAATCGATTGAGGATTCCCAGCAACGCTAACCTAATCGATTTGGAAATCGATTTACATGGTTAAGAGTATAAGTAGGAACAGTTCTAAATCGATTTCTGCATTGCATTTTCCAGACTTTCACTGATTTTTTTTGTCTGCTTCATTCTTCTGTCTCTGCATCTGTTAGTACATTCAATCTACATTCTACCTACATTTAATCTACATCAAGCTACGAGTATGGCACGCGTGAAACAAACCCAGGCCCGTACTCCTTCACCTTCATCTTCTTCTACAAGTGAAACACCTTCACCCCCACCCACTCTAACAAAGAGAGTACCAATACCCACTCATAAAATTCTTGCTAAAGACAAGGGCAAGGCTCCTGCACCCATCCAAGAGAAGACTAAGAAACGTAAGGAACCCCCAACAGGAAAACTCATGGCTGATGCCATGAAGGAAATCTCTCAAAAGAGGAAGAAGAAACCTATATATTCACCCCCTCCCAAGAAAGTCCTTGCACCAAAGGAAAAGGAGGCACAACCCTCTATACCAGCAGACTTTGTAAAGAGAAAAATCCATGAGGCGAGAACTATGGATTTTGCATACTTTGATAATGTTGAATTCACGTTTCAGAATCATCTCAGATTTCATGGACTTGAGAGCTTTCTTTCATCTACACTTGATAGTTACCCAAAGCTGATAAGGGAATTTTACTCTACTTTCATGTTGACTGAAGAAGGGTTTACTGCTCAAGTTAAAGGAAAAAGGATTGCTATGTCCTTTGATGATTTGTCTACCTTGTCAGGATTGCCATTTTACGGCAAGTCTATCGATGGCAGTTCGGAAGCTGATACGGTTGACGAAGGTTTGGAAGAATCTATTGACAGGCATGCAGCAGTAAAGGACCTGATGATCGACGGGTTCGTTGAATCTATTTCATTGCCCATTGGTCAAATGAAGGTACAACATAGGATGTTGATGTACACACTTACTCGTATGCTTGTACCAAGATCAGCAAACCATGCAGTAGTCCAGAAGTTGGACATACTACTGTTATGGGGCTTATCTAAAGAGCTAAGGATGAGTTGGACTTGGATTGTGCTAAGGCACATGCTGGAAGCTTCTCAGAGCAAGCTTATGTTACCTTATCCACAGTTGATCACCAAGATTCTTAAACGTTTCAAGGTTTCATTGGCAAATGAAGATTCTGCAAAGACCACTCTAGTTTTTGGAGAATCAATTGTAAATGAAATGCAATTGAAAAGGTTACACGGAATTTGGATAAGATCTCAGCCTGCTGTTGAACCAGCACAGCCTCAGCCACAACCTCAGCCTCAACCTGCAACTGCACCAGCCACTCCTGATTTTGTTGCCAAAATAATGGAATTCATTGAAGCTCAAATGGCACACAATGCCAAGATGCTAGAATCACAGTCCAGATTGGAAGAAAATTTAAGGACTCTGCAGGCATCCTTGAATTCGGTTGTTCAGGATGTGGATGCGATTCAAGCACACTTAGGCATCAAGCTGTCGTCTGAAGACATCGCAGACATCGGTCGTCAAGCAGCAGAAGAACCTAACCCGCATCCCCTAGATCACCCTGAGACTCACGTTGAGGAGACATCTGCTGAGGGTAATACAACGGTCTCAAACTCTCCCGTAGATAATAGGAGATTAGGAGTTTTAGGATCTGTGCTGTTTTGCTATGACTTGTTGTACTCATTTGATCTATACTGAATTTAAACGTTTATTCCTTTTCTCTCTGAATTCATTTATCTTAATCATTTGATATGCTCATTAACTGCTATGATTGTCTTTGATCTGATACACATGAATTTCATTGCTCTGATATACAATGTTATATGATTTCAACCCCAATGCTTATGTTCTTTAACATAGGGGGAGGAATTGTTTTCTGCCTTTTTGCCTTAACTGACAAAGGGGGAGAAAAATTATAACTTGATAATACTTGTTGTTGCATTGTTTTTACACTCTGATGATTTTTCTCTGATACCTGATAATGAATTATTAATAATGTAATAAATAATGTAATAATACTCTGTTTTTTGATAAATAGCATTTGTACTGTTATGCTCTGATCTGATACACTGTTTTTATGATCCAATAATGGTACATATATGATGCTATGAAATGTTGTTAATGTTATGTCTTGAAATGCTCAAGTTAAAATTGTATGATTGTCACTTATGCAAAAAGGGGAGATTGTTGGACTTTAGTCCTCTTAATCCTAGTTTTGACATAATTAACAAACATACAATGTTCATACATCATATGATAAATCTAACATTTTAATTGAGCAAGATTTCAGGAACAACAATCCAATCCTACACACTTGAAACAAATTGCTTGGAACACAAGAAATCAACAAAAGCTGAATTTTGACTGAGTAAATCGATTGGGAAATCGATTTCATAACAAGGGTATAAGGAAACATAACTGTTTGTGATTGTATAATCGATTGGGCAATCGACTGACACAATTAGAAATGAAAACTGCACAAGTCAGTGGCACCCTGTTTTACAGGCTAATCGATTGACAAATCGATTGTACACTTCACAAAGTAAACCTGATTGAAACAAATCGATTGAGAAATCAATTGTACAAGTCACAGTGACACTCCAGTTTTGAGGGTAATCGATGGCAAATCGATTGCTTAAGTACTATTTGCAAAATAACTTCACCTGTGATAAACACAATCGATTGGAAAATCTATTGTGAAAAATTCAATCATGTTAAGTTTGGTTGCAATCGATTGGGAAATCGATTGAACTAAACATCTGGTAAGAACTTTTCAGGCAAATACACACAAATCGATTGGCACGTCGATTAACATCAAAATAGGTAAGTCACTGTCTTGAACACAATCGATTGGCAAATCCATTGAAAGAAACTTTTTGAAATCACAGTGAACTTTGAGCTTGTGACTAAATCGATTCTGAGTATTAGGAAATCGATTATGTGACTTCGTAATCGATTAGGTAATCGATTGATGTGACTTTATTATTGGAACAAAACATCTAACATCGATTACACAATCGATTCATATAAGTCTGACACAATTAGAAATGAAAACTGCACAAGTCAGTGGCACCCTGTTTTACAGGCTAATCGATTGACAAATCGATTGTACACTTCACAATCGATTCATATAAGTCTGACACAATTAGAAATGAAAACTGCACAAGTCAGTGGCACCCTGTTTTACAGGCTAATCGATTGACAAATCGATTGTACACTTCACAAAGTAAACCTGATTGAAACAAATCGATTGAGAAATCAATTGTACAAGTCACAGTGACACTCCAGTTTTTGAGGGTAATCGATTGGCAAATCGATTGCTTAAGTACTATTTGCAAAATAACTTCACCTGTGATAAACACAATCGATTGGAAAATCTATTGTGAAAATTTCAATCATGTTAAGTTTGGTTGCAATCGATTGGGAAATCGATTGAACTAAACATCTGGTAAGAACTTTTCAGGCAAATACACACAAATCGATTGGCACGTCGATTAACATCAAAATAGGTAAGTCACTGTCTTGAACACAATCGATTGGCAAATCCATTGAAAGAAACTTTTTGAAATCACAGTGAACTTTGAGCTTGTGACTAAATCGATTCTGAGTATTAGGAAATCGATTATGTGACTTCGTAATCGATTAGGTAATCGATTGATGTGACTTTATCATTGGAACAAAACATCTAACATCGATTACACAATCGATTCATATAAGTCTGCACATAATTTACTGAAAAAGTGTTTTTTAAAAGAATCGATTGGTAAATCGATTAGTTTATGTAGTTTCAAGATTAAAGAAAAACAAGACTCGCAATAATCGATTGGCAAATCGATTAGGCATGTTTTATAACTTTAATAAATCGATTGCTAAATAAATCGATTTTTCAGAAACTATATAAACTGTCTTTCAATCTTTTTCAAAAAAAAAAAACTTTGATAACGAATCTCAATACATTTAGTTAACAATCTGATACTGCTTTTTCAGATCAAGACCAAAAGATTATCCATAATCATTGAGAGAGAGCTGAAAAAGTATTCTCGAAGAGAAAAGACAATGTTTCTCATGAACAATCCTTGAATATCCAGATTCGTGAGAAGTCACATTGATCAAGATTGAAGACTTCTTTTTGTTCTTCTTTTATTCAGTTTGTAATAATACTTTGAAAAGAAACAAAAGCGAGAAAGCAAGCTTGAAACTGGTGGCTACCTTCTTGGGTGAGAGGGCTCAACAAGAAGGAGTCTTACTTTGATTATGTGTTAGACTGCTGAGTGTCTACAAGGATCAGAGGGTGATCAATAGGAAAGAGATCATTAGAGATAGATAGGTTTTCGGGGATGAAACTGGACAATCTGTAATCGATTCTTTCTATTGGAGAAGAAAATTTAAAATCCGATTGGATTGTCAGGACTGGATGTAGGTTGTCTGGTTGACAACTGAACCAGGATAAATTCTTGGTGCAATCTTCTCTAACCCTTAACTCCTTTAATTTTCTATCTTGAAATATTTGTATGTGTGATTAATATTAGATACATGTTAAACATATTCTGTGTTAGGTTAATATTGTTTAAACTGGAAATTTAAATCGCATGCATGCTTGGTTAGATACTCTTATGCAGTCGTACTTTGTAATGCTATCTTGTAGTGCCGCAATTTAATTCCTCTGTGTGTATGAAATTGATTTAATTTCTTAAAGAACTGATACATTC
>PGTU02013346.1:0-37386 GCA_002896215.2 Cicer echinospermum
ACATTTTGATTACAGCAGTTGATTCATCGCCTACATCACCAATTCCAATTGATCTTTCCTCTTATTGTATCACCTATTGACTAAAGCCTCCTCCTTAATGTCAAGGACAGGAATTTGGATTGTCACAGTTCATGTGCTTTGGCATCGCTATCTAGATACATGGAGTGTTTCGGAATGTCAAGCACACCTGCAATACAAAATCGAAATTTTGTTTTAGGTCCCCCAATTTAATTGGTCCTGGTGGTTAGTGTCAAACACAGATTTCTTTTCTATCCAAACTAGCTTCCATCCTTGATTGCTAGTTTTTTAATTTTCACTTGACACAAAATGTCCTTTCTGCACAGAAATGACATTTGCCTCATAAGGTCATGAATGTTGGTTTAGTAAACGATGTATACATATTGTTAATACCCGTGATTTTAAAGTCACTTTATGTATTTTTTGGGGTATTTTGGATTTGGCTCGGGGGCTTTTAAGCAGAAGTTTAATATTTTGGAGTTTTTAAATCAAAAAATATTTCGATGCCAATTAGAATTTCTCGTCGATAAATAAATTGAAATTAACTGCGGTAAATTACTTTACGGTTAATTTAAGGCGTTTCGGTGAAACGGTAATTTAATAAATATCTAGATTTTGAGATATTTGTTAAGTTATATTATTATATTTATATATGTTTGTTGGAGGGATAAAGAAAGGAAAACTAGAAGGAAGGAAAAGGAAAAGAAATAGTATATAAAGGAAGGGAAGGAAAAGGGAAAGAAAGGAAAAACAAAGGAAAGAAAAAGAAAGGAAGGAAATTCTAAAATTTTCCATCTCCTTCCTCTGAGTTCACGTGAAACCCACGACATTCCATCTTTCTCCATTTTTCGTTTCGTTGCTTCCTTTTCTTCAAAGCTAGTGACCCAAGGTTGGGTGAGAGTTAGATCAAGGTTTTTGCAACTCCATTCTTCCCCTTTGTTTCGAAAACGAAGAAAAACGGTTTTTGAGATCCAAACACAAACCTCTCCGTTTCTTCAAGATCCAAGCTTCGTTTCGCGAAGAGTCAGAAGGAAGGTTGCTCACTACCACGCTACGGTGCTAGGGGACCTATTTGGAGGCGAAGTTGCGAGCGAGATTTTTACCGGAATTACTCACGGTACCGGGAAACGTCCGTTAAAGCTAACGTTGAGGTAAGGGCTCCTTCCAAACTTTTAGTTTGCATTAAGGGACTTATCTGTGGTTGTGTGGGAAGGAATTTTGTTAGGGTTAAATGTATCGATTTGCGGAAAAACGAAACTAGTGCGTTATGGGTAAAACTTAGAGTTAGGTTTTGTTTATATTGATGAATGTTTCGTGGTAAATGAATTTGAAGTCATTGTATATGATTATGAACAAATGAAATGGGTTGTATCTGGGTGTTATGTTGCTTTGATTTGTGTTCGTTGTTTTTGACATGCTCTTAATTGATATTGATGAGATTTGATGTGTGTATGGTTGGATTTGTGAATAAATGAATTGATATGTTTTGATGTGAGAATTTGTTGAGTTTGTGTTGTGTGAAACTTGAAAACCATTAAGTTAAATGAGCATTAAGAATGGGGAATCTCTTAATGTCTCGTTTACTTAATGTGCGTTTGTTTGTGAAAAATCGTTTAAGTTAACTGGGCGTTAAGAATGGGGAATCTCTTAATGTCTCGGTTACTTAATATTTTGTTTTGAAAACCGTTTAAGTTAACTGGACGTTAAGGAGGGGAATCTCTTAATGTCTCGGTTACTTAATATTTTGTTTTAAAGAAAAATCGTTTAAGTTAACTGGGCGTTAAGAATGGGGAATCTCTTAATGTCTCGGTTACTTAATATTTTGTTTTGAAAACCGTTTAAGTTAACTGGACGTTAAGGAGGGGAACCTCTTAATGTCTCGGTTACTTAATATTTTGTTTTAAAGAAAAATCGTTTAAGTTAACTGGGCGTTAAGAATGGGGAATCTCTTAATGTCTCGGTTACTTAATATTTTGTTTTGAAAACCGTTTAAGTTAACTGGACGTTAAGGAGGGGGAACCTCTTAATGTCTCGGTTACTTAATATTTTGTTTTAAAGAAAAATCGTTTAAGTTAACTGGGCGTTAAGAATGGGGAATCTCTTAATGTCTCGGTTACTTAATATTTTGTTTTGAAAACCGTTTAAGTTAACTGGGCGTTAAGAATGGGGAATCTCTTAATGTCTCGGTTACTTATTATTTTGTTTGGAAAATTGTTTAAGATAACTGGGCGTTGAGAATGGGGAATCTCTTAATGTCTCGGTTACTTAATGTTCGTTTTTGAAAATCGTTTCAGTAAATGAGTATTAAGAATGGGGAATCTCTTAATGACTTATTTACTGAATGTTTTGTCTTGAAAATCGTTAAGTCAAATGAGAATTAAGAATGGGAATCTCTTAATGTCTCGCTTTTTTTTTATGTGTGTTTCGGTAAATCGTGCTGACCCGGGATAGGTGGCACCTTGGTAAACAGTAAAGGCCGTGATAGGCAGTACGTTTACGATTTACGTTTGGTAAGTTGTGCTGACCCGGGATGGGTGGCACCTCGGTAAACAGTACAGACCCGTGATAGGTAGTACGTTTACGACTTACGTTCCTGAGGAATTGTGTTTGGTAAGTTGTGCTGACCCGGGATAGGTGGCACCTCGGTAAACAGTACGGACCCGTGATAGGTAGTACGTTTACGACTTACGTTCCTGCGGGAATTGCGTTTGTCCGTGAGAGACTGCGCAGGGGTTTGTCCGTGAGAGACTACGCCCTGGTTTAAGTTAGATGAGAATTAAGAACGGGGAATCTCTTAATGTCTCGTTTACTCGTGTATGTTTTGGTAAGTTGTGCTGACCCGGATAGGTGGCACCTCGGTAAACGGTACGGACCCGTGATAGGTAGTACGTTTACGACTTACGTTCCTGAGGGAATTGTGTTTGTCCGCAAGAGACTACACCCTGTTGATTTGTGAACTGTTGGTTCATTTTTGTTGTGTAGTAATGTGTTATAAATGCTAAGTGTTATGTTTTGGAATTTGGTGATAACACGTTTGATTGCAATACCATTTCGAAATCCATGATGTTGTATTAATTGTGTTGAAAATGCTAAGTGTTATGTGTTGATTGTTGTGTGTAAGTATGATGGTTATCGAGATCCCAATTGTCGTGGTAATCGCGTAGGAATTGCTAAGTGTTAGGTTGTGAACGTGATTAGGAATGACTTGAGTAAATGCATGAATTTTTGGAAAAAACGATCAGGGAAATCGATTTCCCAATCGATTGGATGAGTTGCAGGAAGTTCACCATTTTGACCAAATCGATTTGCCAATCGATTGTATAAATACATCTCTCAAAATCTTTTAAGAAATCGATTTGGAAATCGATTGGCAGAGAGGCAGGAACTCAGCAAAACTGCCGAAATCGATTTGGAAATCGATTTGGCAACCCAGGGACTCATCAGAACTGACAAAATCGACTTAGAAATCGATTTGGTCATGCAGAAACTCAGCAGAACTGACCAAATCGATTTGGCAATCGATTTCCTCAGCAAAAGTACTTATTTTGAGTTAGATAATCGATTTCTCAATTGATTTATCAATGCTTTGGTCAGTTATGTATTACTTAATGGTTTGAGAACTTCATTTTGAGTTCATTGTTAATTGACAAGCATTATATGAACTTTTAGCATATGGAAAATCCTTTTAAGGTGCATGCTTAGTTGAAAGTTATTTTGTGCATTTAAAACTTAAATGTTATGTGTTATCTGTTATTTTCGGTTGGTGACCTTTACAATTATTGTGGAAATCTGGGCTTCGCCCTCAGATGAGAGTCAGGACGATCCTACCGATTCGTACCCTACGGACGGGAATGGAGATGGGAACGCTTGACTGCAGCTACATTAGGAGGATCTCACGGGGCGCGTGGAGATTACCCAGGGTGTTTAGTTGTGTTGAAATATGATCAGATTAGGTTGACATAGAGGGATCAGATGTCTTTCTTTTGTATTGTATTTATTTTAAAATGGAAGACTGTACCTATACTAATATTGTCAGCTTGACATGTTATTTTCAATGGGTTACATGTACCTTTTGTTGTTGTGTAAATGGTTTGGATTTATAATTGGAGTGACTTTTCCGCTGCTTGTAAATCATAATGACTCAATTATTTATCCAAAGACATTTTCTTGTTTATTTCTCTGTTTCAGTTTAATTTCTTTTTAAAAAAAAAAAATATACCCTCGCTTTGAAAAACGGGGTGTTACATTGTGGTATCAGAGCTTTGGTTTGGTTTTCTTTGGGGGCTGTGGAACCTTGGTTCTAGATTGTAGGTTACGAGTTGTTGTCTGATCATGTGTCGGTTTAGGTGGGTTTAAGTTGTCAAGTTCATAATTTTATTATGTGCTGATATGGTCGGGAGTTATTCTTAGAATTATTGAAGTAGTGTTAAGACTCTACTTGATGATGGTTTTATAGGGAAACCATGCTGCCAAGGAGGAATGACGTCCCGAGAACCAATGCCAGTAGGAATGATCGAATGGCGGAGGCTATGAATAACATGGCTGCTTCTGTTGCTGCACAGACTGCTGCCAAGACTCAACGCGATCTCGAAAAGAGGGGAAGAGAGATCCGTGCTGCGGAGTCAAGAGGATTAAAAGACTTTCGTCGTTACAATCCTCCCAAGTTTGAGGGGACTGAGAATTCAGAGAAAGCAAGTCAATGGATCCAAGAAATGGAGAAGATCTTCGAAATGATTAACTGTCAGGCGGGAGTGAGGGTCAACTATGCCACTTATATGCTACTAGGAGACGCTGAGTACTGGTGGAGGAGTACAAGGTCGTTGATGAGATCAGCTCACGAGGAGGTGAACTGGGAATCTTTCAAAGGGAAGTTTTTTCGACAAATACTTCCCGATGAGTACCAGGACTAGACTGGGTGATGATTTCCTGAAACTACATCAGGGGAACATGACCGTGGGCGAATATGCTGCTAAGTTTGAATCACTATCAAGGCATTTCCGATTTTTCCGTGAAGAGGTGGACGAGCCATTCTTGTGTCATCGTTTCCAAGACGGACTAAAGTATGAGATTCAAGAGTTTGTCTTACCCTTGGGAATTCAACGTTTCCAGGTTCTTGTGGAAAAATGTAGAGAAGTTGAGGAGATGAAGAATAAGAGAGCTAGCCGAGGAGGGAATTTTAACTCAGGAGGACCTAGTCGGGCGAAGTATCAGAACAAGGGAAAACAGGTTGCTAAATTTTATAATCGACCACATGATAACAATGGGGGACGGGATAACCCAGGGGACCAAGACCTTGAGAAGCAAGTGGGACAAGGCATACGATGTTTCCGATGTGGAGAAGAAGGACATTATGCTTATGCTTGTACCTTTGACAGTACTACTTGCTACAATTGCCATAAACCAGGGCACTTTGCAAGGAATTGCGAGGCTCCGAAGGCGGAACCAATGGTGGATGTAGCTAGGATTACTCTTCCTACTGCTAGAGGACAGGTGTATTGCGTCGGCACTGAAGTTGGAAATTCATCTAGCGATCTGATTCAATATGACTGTGCAATTACAGGTAACCTCCTAACTACACTTTCTGATTCGGGGGCAACCCATTCCTTCATTGCTATGGATTATGTATATCGTTTGAAGTTGTCCGCGTCTACTTTACTGCTAAGACTTTGACAGTAAATTATGCATGTTTACTTTGTCAAATAACCATTCAGAATAGGGACTTCTCGATTAATTTAATTGTTTACCTCTACAATAACCCAAGATCATTCTTGATATGGATGGGAAGCCATATCACTGGGTAATGATACATTGTACTCAATGTGTCGACGTCATACTTAGTGTTTAGGTTTGCTACTAGGTAGATGTTCCGTACAAGGTGGAACATCAGCGACCTGCTGGGGTGTTGCAACCTTTAGAGATTACACGGAGTACCATCGAGTATTGTATCAGACCGTGACCCGAAGTTTACATCACATTTTGGGAGGCGTTGCACGAAGCATTGGGACGAAGCTATGATTGAGTCCACCTACAACAATAGTTTCCACGCGAGTATTGGAGTGGCTCCAGATGAGACTTTATATGGGCGCAAGTGTCAAACGCCCTTGTGTTGGTATAAGGCCGGTGAGAATATGATCGTCGGACCAGAGATGGTGCAACAGACTACAGCTAAGGTAAGGAAAATCAAGGAGAAAATGAAGACTTCACAAGATCGTCAGAAGAGTTACGCGGACAAGCGTCGCCGACTTTTGGAATTCGAACAGGGTGACCATGTATTTCTGAGAGTCACACCTACTACTGGAGTGGGTAGAGCCTTGAAAATCGAAGAAGTTGACTCCGAAATTCATTGGACCATATCAGATTTCTGCACGAATTGGGCCGGTTGCTTATCGGATTGCATTACCTCCGATACTGTCCAATATTCATGACGTGTTTTCATGTGTCGCAGTTGAGGAAATATCTCGCAGATCCATCTCACGTGATCGAACCAGACACAATCCAGCTAAAGGATAACCTGTCGTTCGAAGTACCACCCGTGAGAATTGATGACAGGAAGATTTAGCGATTGAGGACCAAAGATGTTCGTTGGTCAAGGTGATTTGGAACCCAATTACTGGAGAGGCGACTTGGGAATTGGAGAGCAAGATGAGAGAACAACACCCAGAGCTATTTATCGACGCATAGTTTCGAGGACGAAACTAATTTTAGGGGGGAGTAATGTAAGACCGTGATTTTAAAAGTACACTTTATGTATTTTTTGGGGTATTTTGGATTTTGGCTCGGGGGCTTTTAAGCCAAAGTTAATAATATTTTGGAGTTTTTAATCAAAAAGATATTTCGATGCCAATTAGAATTTCTCGTCGATAAATAAATTGAAATTAACTGCGGTAAATACTTTACGGTTAATTTAAGGCGTTTCGGGTGAAACGGTAATTTAATAAATATCTAGATTTTGAGATATTTGTTAAGTTATATTTATTATATTTATATATGTTTGTTTGGAGGGATAAAGAAAGGAAAACTAGAAGGAAGGAAAAGGAAAAGAAAATAGTATATAAAGGAAGGAAGGAAAAGGAAGAAAGGAAAAAACAAAGGAAAGAAAAAGAAAGGAAGGAAATTCTAAAATTTCCATCTCCTTCCTCTGAGCTTCACGTGAAAACCCAAAATTCCATCTTTCTCCATTTTTCGTTTTCGTTGCTTCCTTTTCTTCAAAGCTAGTGACCCAAGGTTGGGTGAGAGTTAGATCAAGGTTTTTGCAACTCCATTCTTCCCCTTTTGTTTCGAAAACGAAGAAAAAACGGTTTTTGAGATCCAAACACAAACCTCTCCGTTTCTTCAAGATCCAAGCTTCGTTTCGCGAAGAGTCAGAAGGGAAGGTTGCTCACTACCACGCTACGGTGCTAGGGGACCTATTTGGAGGCGAAGTTGCGAGCGGAGATTTTACCGGAATTACTCACGGTACCGGAAACGTCCGTTAAAGCTAACGTTGAGGTAAGGGCTCCTTCCAAACTTTTTAGTTTGCATTAGGGACTTATCTGTGGTTGTGTGGGAAGGAATTTTGTTAGGGTTAAATGTATCGATTTGCGGAAAAACGAAACTAGTGCGTTATGGGTAAAACCTTAGAGTTGGGTTTTGTTTATATTGATGAATGTTTCGTGGTAAATGAATTTGAAGTCATTGTATATGATTATGAACAAATGAAATGGGTTGTATCTGGGTGTTATGTTGCTTTGATTTGTGTTCGTTGTTTTTGACATGCTCTTAATTGATATTGATGAGATTTGATGTGTGTATGGTTGGATTTGTGAATAAATGAATTGATATGTTTTGATGTGAGAATTTGTTGAGTTTGTGTTGTGTGAAACTTGAAAACCATTAAGTTAAATGAGCATTAAGAATGGGGAATCTCTTAATGTCTCGTTTACTTAATGTGCGTTTGTTTGTGAAAAATCGTTTAAGTTAACTGGGCGTTAAGAATGGGGAATCTCTTAATGTCTCGGTTACTTAATATTTTGTTTTGAAAACCGTTTAAGTTAACTGGACGTTAAGGAGGGGGAATCTCTTAATGTCTCGGTTACTTAATATTTTGTTTTAAAGAAAAATCGTTTAAGTTAACTGGGCGTTAAGAATGGGGAATCTCTTAATGTCTCGGTTACTTAATATTTTGTTTTGAAAACCGTTTAAGTTAACTGGACGTTAAGGAGGGGGAACCTCTTAATGTCTCGGTTACTTAATATTTTGTTTTAAAGAAAAATCGTTTAAGTTAACTGGGCGTTAAGAATGGGGAATCTCTTAATGTCTCGGTTACTTAATATTTTGTTTTGAAAACCGTTTAAGTTAACTGGACGTTAAGGAGGGGGAACCTCTTAATGTCTCGGTTACTTAATATTTTGTTTTAAAGAAAAATCGTTTAAGTTAACTGGGCGTTAAGAATGGGGAATCTCTTAATGTCTCGGTTACTTAATATTTTGTTTTGAAAACCGTTTAAGTTAACTGGGCGTTAAGAATGGGGAATCTCTTAATGTCTCGGTTACTTATTATTTTGTTTGGAAAATTGTTTAAGATAACTGGGCGTTGAGAATGGGGAATCTCTTAATGTCTCGGTTACTTAATGTTCGTTTTTGAAAATCGTTTCAGTAAATGAGTATTAAGAATGGGGAATCTCTTAATGACTTATTTACTGAATGTTTTGTCTTGAAAATCGTTAAGTCAAATGAGAATTAAGAATGGGGAATCTCTTAATGTCTCGCTTTTTTTTTATGTGTGTTTCGGTAAATCGTGCTGACCCGGGATAGGTGGCACCTTGGTAAACAGTAAAGGCCGTGATAGGCAGTACGTTTACGATTTACGTTTGGTAAGTTGTGCTGACCCGGGATGGGTGGCACCTCGGTAAACAGTACAGACCCGTGATAGGTAGTACGTTTACGACTTACGTTCCTGAGGGAATTGTGTTTGGTAAGTTGTGCTGACCCGGGATAGGTGGCACCTCGGTAAACAGTACGGACCCGTGATAGGTAGTACGTTTACGACTTACGTTCCTGCGGGAATTGCGTTTGTCCGTGAGAGACTGCGCAGGGGTTTGTCCGTGAGAGACTACGCCCTGGTTTAAGTTAGATGAGAATTAAGAACGGGGAATCTCTTAATGTCTCGTTTACTCGTGTATGTTTTGGTAAGTTGTGCTGACCCGGGATAGGTGGCACCTCGGTAAACGGTACGGACCCGTGATAGGTAGTACGTTTACGACTTACGTTCCTGAGGGAATTGTGTTTGTCCGCAAGAGACTACACCCTGTTGATTTGTGAACTGTTGGTTCATTTTTGTTGTGTAGTAATGTGTTATAAATGCTAAGTGTTATGTTTTGGAATTTGGTGATAACACGTTTGATTGCAATACCATTTCGAAATCCATGATGTTGTATTAATTGTGTTGAAAATGCTAAGTGTTATGTGTTGATTGTTGTGTGTAAGTATGATGGTTATCGAGATCCCAATTGTCGTGGTAATCGCGTAGGAATTGCTAAGTGTTAGGTTGTGAACGTGATTAGGAATGACTTGAGTAAATGCATGAATTTTTGGAAAAACGATCAGGGAAATCGATTTCCCAATCGATTGGATGAGTTGCAGGAAGTTCACCATTTTGACCAAATCGATTTGCCAATCGATTGTATAAATACATCTCTCAAAATCTTTTAAGAAATCGATTTGGAAATCGATTGGCAGAGAGGCAGGAACTCAGCAAAACTGCCGAAATCGATTTGGAAATCGATTTGGCAACCCAGGGACTCATCAGAACTGACAAAATCGACTTAGAAATCGATTTGGTCATGCAGAAACTCAGCAGAACTGACCAAATCGATTTGGCAATCGATTTCCTCAGCAAAAGTACTTATTTTGAGTTAGATAATCGATTTCTCAATTGATTTATCAATGCTTTGGTCAGTTATGTATTACTTAATGGTTTGAGAACTTCATTTTGAGTTCATTGTTAATTGACAAGCATTATATGAACTTTTAGCATATGGAAAATCCTTTTAAGGTGCATGCTTAGTTGAAAGGTTATTTTGTGCATTTAAAACTTAAATGTTATGTGTTATCTGTTATTTTCGGTTGGTGACCTTTACAATTATTGTGGAAATCTGGGCTTCGCCCTCAGATGAGAGTCAGGACGATCCTACCGATTCGTACCCTACGGACGGGAATGGAGATGGGAACGCTTGACTGCAGCTACATTAGGAGGATCTCACGGGGCGCGTGGAGATTACCCAGGGTGTTTAGTTGTGTTGAAATATGATCAGATTAGGTTGACATAGAGGGATCAGATGTCTTTCTTTTGTATTGTATTTATTTTAAAATGGAAGACTGTACCTATACTAATATTGTCAGCTTGACATGTTATTTTCAATGGGTTACATGTACCTTTTGTTGTTGTGTAAATGGTTTGGATTTATAATTGGAGTGACTTTTCCGCTGCTTGTAAATCATAATGACTCAATTATTTATCCAAAGACATTTTCTTGTTTATTTCTCTGTTTCAGTTTAATTTCTTTTTAAAAAAAAATATACCCTCGCTTTGAAAAACGGGGTGTTACACATATTCTTAGCAATAGCAGTTTTTTGACCATGTTTGACATTTCTGGTTTGCATATAACCAATACCAGATCTGTTTTTATTTCTTTTAACATGCATATTTGGTGTATATCCTAAACCAGATTTTTCATGAACATGTCTTTGATTGCTAAGTATGACATTCAGCTTATCTTTACTATTAGCAAACTTTAATAAATCAGATTTTAATGATGCAACAGTATTTTCAAGTTCAATGCACTTTGCAGATTTTTCATGTGAATCCTTTTTCAGTTGTTCACATAAATTTTCCATTTCTTTATGTTCAATATTCATTTTTTCAAGCATTTTCTTTGTGCTTAACAACTGTTTTATGGTATTCACATAATCATCATGCAGTTCATTGAAAGCTTCTTGTAGCTCATCATATGTTGGATTAGATTGTGAACTAACCTCATTTTCTGATTCTGAATCTGTATTTGCCATGAGACACAAATTTACTTCTTCTTCATCAGAAGAGGCAGAGGACTCATCATTATCATTCCATGCAATATAAGCTTTTCTGGTTTTGGTGACTGGTTCCTTGCCTTTTGATTTTGTAGCTCTATTCTTGTTTTGCAATTTGTAGCATTCTGACTTTATGTGACCAGTTTTACCACATTCATAGCATGTAATGGTCTTGTTGTCAGTAGTCTTGGAGCTAGATGGTTTTCTGAATTTGTTGTCTTTCTTCTTCAGAAACTTCTTAAATTTCTTGACAAGCAACCCTATTTCCGGCTCTTCAGATTCACTACTGGATTGATCTGAGCAGCTATCTGATTCAGTTTTCGATTGTTGGGCTTGAACCTTCAGGGATAGTCCTTTCTTTTTGCGACTTTCCATTTCTGATTCATCCAGTCGATGTAATTCCATTTCATGTTCCCTTAGTTTTCCAAACAAAGTTGCAGTCGTCATCTTTGCTAGATCTTTAGATTCTGCTATGGCTGTTATTTTTGGCTGCCACTCTCTGGTTAGACATCTCATTATTTTTCCAATCTGCTGTTCGTTGTCCACTTGTTTTCCCAATGCGTGAAGATTATTGACAATGTGTGTGAATCTGGTTTGCAGATCACTGATGGATTCGTCCTTTTTCATGCTGAATAATTCATATTCGTGCATAAGTGTGTTTACGCGAGCTCTCTTCACATATGTGGTTCCTTCATGTGTTTCTTGAAGAATGTCCCACATTTCTTTTGCTGACTTGCAGTTTGACACTCTAAAGAATTCTTCTGCACAAAGAGCAGATGTTATAAATGTTCTTAGCCTTAGCATTATAACCTACCTTTTTCTTGTCGTCGTCTGACCAGTCGGCTCTAGGCTTGAGAATCATTGAGTCATTTGTTCCTGCAATCTTGGGAATATATGGACCATTTTCAACAGCGTCAAGGATGTCTATACCACTAGCTTCCAGGAAGATCAGCATCCTGTGCTTCCAGTACATATAAGTTGTTCCGTTGAAAGCTGGAGGTCTTGCTAACGATGCGCCTTCTCCCAGAAAATCGTTTGAGGCCATAGTGTTTTTATGAGTGTTACCTCTCGAAAAGTTAGGCTCTGAGGCCAATTGTTGGTATATATGACCTCGTAATAATCGGAATATATCAGAATGTATCAGTTCTTTAAGAAACTAAATCAATTTAATACACACAGCGGAATTTAAATTGTGGCATACAAGATTAGCAAGTTCTGTTAGATTGATATGAGATTAATCAAGATGCATACAAATCAAATTATCAGATTAAACAATATTACTTATCACAGAATATGTTTAACATGCATCTAATATTAATCACATATACAGATATATCAAGATAGAAAATTAAAGGAGTTAAGGGTTAGAGAAGATTGCACCAAGAATTTATACTGGTTCAGTTGTCCACTTGACAACCTACATCCAGTCCTGCAAATCCAAACGGATTTCAGATTTTCTTCTTCAATAGAAAGAATCAATTACAGATTGTCCAGTTTCCTCCCCGAAACCTATCTATCTTAATGATCTCTTTCCTATTGATCACTCTCTGATTCTTGTAGATACTCAGCAACCTAACACAGAATCAAAGTACAACTCTTTCTTGTTGAGCACTCTCACCCAAGAAAGTAGTCACCAGTTTCTAGCTGGATTTTCTTGCTTTCGTTTTTGTTTCAAAAGTATTATTACAAACAAAATTAAGGAAGAACAAAAAGTAGTCTTCAATCTTGGTCAATATGGCTTCTCACAATTCTGGATATTCAAAGATTGTTTATGAGAACCCTTTGTCTTTCAAGATCACTTTTCCAGCTATCTTATTGATTGTTGATAATCTCTTTTGCTGTGATATGAAAAAGTAATCTCAGTGTATTAACCAAGTGTTATTTTTGTATATCAAGAATATTCAAAAGGTATTTCAAATTGTTATCATATATATTTGAAAGAATGATTGAAGACAGTTTATATAGTTTCTGAAAAACATATTAATCAATCGATTTACCAATCGATTTCTTAAAGTGATAAAACCAGTCTAATCGATTTGCCAATCGATTATCGTGTGTCTTGTTTTTCTTGAATCTTGAAACTATATAAGCCAATCGATTTACCAATCGATTCTTTAAACAATATTTTTCAGTAATTATGTTAAGACTGATATACATCGATTTCGTAATCGATTGCAGATGTTATGTTCAAACTGAAACACATATAAATCGATTTCGTAATCGATTTATTAAGTCTTCATAATCGATTAACAAATACTTAAAATCGATTTGGTCACTAGCTCAGAGTACACTGGGTTTTCAAAAGATCTTTCAATCGATTTGCCAATCGATTGTGTTTAAGTCAGTGACTCAGCTATTTTGATGTTAATCGACATGCCAATCGATTTGTATGTATTTGTCTGAAAACGTTCTTACCTGGGGTTTAGTTCAATCGATTTCCCAATCGATTGCAACCAAACTTAACTTGATTGAAATTTCACACAATAGATTGTCCAATCGATTGTGTTGGTCACAGGAAAATTTATTTTACAAGTGATATTTAAGCAATCGATTTGCCAATCGATTACCCTTAAAACTGGGGTATCACTGTGACTTGTCCAATCGATTTCCCAATCGATTTATTTCAATCAGGTTTATTTGTGAAATGTATAATCGATTTGTCAATCGATTACCCTCAAAACTGGGGTGCTACTGACTTGTGCAATTTTCATTTCTAATTTAGTCAGTCGATTGCCCAATCGATTATACCAACACAAACAGTTGTGTTTCCTTACACCCTTGTTATGAAATCGATTTCCCAATCGATTTGCTTCAGTCAAAAATCAACTTTTGTTGATTTCTTGTGTTCCAAGCAACCTGTTCCAAGTGTGTAGGATTTGATTGTTGTTCCTGAAATCTTGCTCAATTCAAATATTAGATTTATCATATAGTGTATGAACATTGTTGATTTGTTAATTATGTCAAAATTAGGAATCAAAGGATTAAAATCCAACAGATTTTAGGACATTTTGGTGTTTACTAGATTTATTCTATTTAATTTTAGTTCTTAGTTAGTGAACTTCTTTCAATAAACACATTATTGTCAACGTATTAAGATTTTAGGTTATTTTGATCATTACTAGGTTTGTTCTAGTTAATGAAATTTGTCCAATATGTGCATAAGTCTCAATGGACTAAGATTTTAGGGCATTTTGTGGTTTACAAGGTTTACTATTGTCAATTTTAGTAATTAGTTAATGTAGTTCGTCCAATTAGTGCATAAGTGTCAACAAATTAAGATTTTAGGTCATTTTCATCTTTAGTAGATTACTTCTAGTTAATGAAATTTGTCCAAGGTCTTGATGAAACTCTGAACTCGTGGATTAATCTTATAAAATTAGCCTTCCATGAAATTAAAATAAAACTGTTTATTTCTTGTAGCAATTTAAATCCTAATTTTTCCATGCTTAGAAAAGAAACCAAACTGCCAATATATAGTACTTGATATTGGGCTTTAGGGTTTAGGGTTTAAAAACAAGTGACCCGCTAATCCAAATTATTACAAAAGTCCAGATTACAAAATCTGCAATTTAGGCCCAGTAAAGATCGGAATTGGTCTTTTCTTCCAAAACAAAAGTTGTAGCTCAGATTTTTATCTTTCCAACACTTGCTCATATGCGTCAATTCGATATTCAGAGCTCAAGTTATGACATACAGTGCAAGAAAGAGTCAAAATACAAATAATAAAATTATAATTCAAATTCCACCCAAAGTTTTGAAACAAGCTAAAAATGTTAATCTATGCTATAAAGAGAGCTTTTAAAATACCAAACTAAAAAGCTAAAAACATGTGCCCAAATGCTATGATCAAATTCCCCCACACTTAAACTTTTGCACTCTGAGCAAAACAATGTATGTGATTCCAAATATTCTTATGAATGCAAAGTGGTGAGAGAAAAAATATTTCTAGCTTAAGGCAATAATGAATAGTTTTGTTATCACAACCAAAGCAAACAAGAGGACAAGTTAACTAAAGAATGCACCATAAGTGATAGAGTCCTCGCAAGATATAAAATTCTCTCAAAGTGTTTCGGCTACTGTTTACACTCAAAGCACATCATGAAAGCTAGCACTACCATAGGCTTGACAAGCCTCTATAATCACTTTTAAGTTTGTGTATTTGTGTTCGGGATGCATCTGCAGGAAAGACTCTAGCAACTAGATAATTAACTAAATCAGCAAACCAAGGAGTTACCTCATGCAACTGTAGCAATTGCTCATCAGGGAAGTCATCTTGAATGGGGATGGGGTCCTCATCCATTTCTATTATGCTCAAATGATCTGCCACCAAATTTTCAGCTCCACTCTTATCTTTAATCTCTAAATCAAATTCTTTGAGTAACAACATCCACCGAATCAATCTCGGTTTTGATTCTAGTTTCTTCAACAAGAACTTCAAAGTTGCATCTTCAGTAAAAACAACTACCGTCGAACCTAATAAATATGATCTAAACTTATCAAGTGCAAAAACAATAGCTAAAAGTTCCTTTTTAGTGGTAGTATAATTAGCCTGTGCAGAATCTAAAGTCCTAGAAGCATAATAAATAACATAGGCAGCCTTACCAACCCTTTGTGCAAGGACTGCTCCCACGACATAGTTAGATGCATCACACATAATTTCAAAAGGGAGGGTCCAATTGGGTAGCTGAATTATGGGAGTAGAGGTTAGTGCTGCCTTTAAGAAATCAAACGCCTTCTTGCATTTGTCATCGAAGGTGAAATTGACATCTTTTTGCAGCAAATTTGACAATGGAAGAGATATCTTGTTGAAATCCTTGATAAATCGCCTGTAAAAACCAGCCAACCGTTCAAGCATCTGATCAATGAATGGTAAAGGAAAATGATCTTTTCTAGTTGCCTGGTTTAGTCTCGTGTAATAGATGTATATCCTTTAGTTGTTCTGCACTCATGTGGGGATAAGTTCATTATTTTCATTTTTAACCATTGTGAGTCCAGTTTTCTTTGGGACTACTTGCACCGAACTCACCCATTGACTATCAGAGATGGGGTATCTGTATAGAACTCACAAGTATAAGTATCATCAAAACCAGACAATGAAGGAAAACCAGTAGCAAACATATCGAGGTAAGTGTCATCAACCAAATCAGCAAGCAATTCAATTTGAAAAATAGAATGCTCTTCCACAGGGTGTTTCATAGCATCAAAGATGTTAAATTTACAATGTTATCACCAAATTCCATGGATAGAGTTCCAGCATGCACATCAATTTTTGTTCTAGCAGTTTTCAAGAATGGTTTGCCTAAGATGATAGGCGCCCTGTTGGACTTATTCTCTCCCTCCATGTCCAGAATGTAAAAATCTGTAGGAAATATCAATTCCTTAACTCGAACATGTACATCCTCCACAAGTTCAGCGGGACGAGCATTGCTCCTGTTCTCCAATTGAATGGTAACACCTGTACTATGTAGAGGTCCAAGAGCAAGATAGTTAAAAATAGATGTAGGCATAACATTAATGGAAGCTCCTAAATCTAACATAGCATTTTCAAATTGACTATTGCCTATGGTACATGGAATGGAAAAAGTTCCTGGATCTTTGCATTTCTAAGGCATGGGCTGAATGAGGGCTAAAACATTTCGCCCCATGTTTACTCTTTCATTACCTTTTAACCTTCTCTTGTGTGTGCACAAATCTTTTAGAAATTTTGCATATCTTGAAATGTGTTTAATTGCTTCAAGGAGGGGAATGTTCAGTTCCACCTTCCTAAATGTATCCAGGATCTCGTTGTCCCTATCTACTTCGTCCATTTTCTTAGTCTTCACTGCCCTTTGAGGAAAATGAAGTGGTATATTTTGCTCAACATCAACAGTTTTAGATATCAAAGTATCCTCAACAACCTTGTTATTTTTCCCTACAGTTTCAGGTACCATTGGTATTTCAACACCTTTCCCAGACCTCAATGTAATTGAACTAACATTAGGAGCATTTCGATTTACTACTGACTGTGCATGCAATTGGTTTGACCCTTGAGTCTGCAATTGATTGATCGTATTGGCTAGCTGACCAATCTTTGTTTCCAAATTTTGAATGGTGGAATCTCTTTGTTGAAATTGGAAATTCTGGACAACAATATGTTTAACGAGGTCGTTTAATGAAGGTGCATTGTTTCGTTATTGAGGAATATTTTGCTGTTGCTGCATAGGTTGCTGTTGTGCAGATGAATTCCCCCATCCCAGGTTGGGATGGTTTGTCCAACCAAGATTGTACCTGTTAGAAGATAGATCATAGTTGGCTTGAGGATTCTATATATTTTCTGCATATGCTTGAAGAGCATCAACAATTGGATCTTCTTGCAATGTAGGACATGAATCTGAAGGATGCTCTGGAGAAGTGCAAATACCACATACCACTGTTTGGGTTTTACCTATTGCCAATTTTTTTACTAAAGATGTAAGCTCATCAAGTTTTCCTTTTAAATTCTTGTGGGGAGAGGCTTGAATTTCATTCACACCCTTTGTCAACACTGTTGAATTGCTTCTAGTTGTAAACTGTTGAGAATTAATGGACATGTTCTCAATCAAAGCCCTTGTCGCTTATGGGGTCTTATGGACAAGTGCTCCCCCACTAGCAGCATCCAAAATGCTTCTATCCATATGTAGCAAGCCTTCATAAAAATATTGGATGAGCAATTGTTCAGAAATCTGGTGATGAGGACAACTTGACACTAATTTCTTGAATCTCTCCCAATACTCATGTAATGATTCCCTGTCAATCTGCCTGATGCCACATATTTATTTTCTGATTGAAGCAGCTCTTGAGGCAGTGAAGAATTTTTCTAGAAACAATATCTTAAGATCATTCCAACTTGTAACAGAACCTGGTTGAAGGAAGTATAACCAGTCTTTGGCAACATCTTGGAGTGAAAATGGAAAGTCTCTCAGCTAAATGTGGTCTTCTGTGAATCCTTGAGGCTTCATTGTAGAACACACAAAATGGAATTCCTTCAAGTGTTTGTGGGGATCCTCACATGCAAGACCATTAAACTTTGGAAGCAAGTGTATTAAACAAGATTTAAGTTCAAATGGTACAGTAACTTCAGGATATGTGATACATAATGCATTAGAATTGATATTAGGTGCAACAAGTTGTCTTAAGGTTCTATTATTTGCATCAGCCATATTTTGCAACAAGTTGTCAATTTCAGTATTTGACTCTAACTCATTAATACTAGCAACTCTATTAAGTCTACGACATAAATGAAATGTCCTATGTATTTCAGGTTCAAGAGAATGAAGGTTCACAGAACAAGCCCTAGTCATGCATCATCATAACAATGCAATGCAAAATAACAATTCTAAAAATTCCAGCAATGTCCCAAATGCTAAAATTGAAGTGAAAAATCGAAAACCCTATCAAATAAAATCCAAAAAATATAAAAATACCACCAAAAATTTCTAAAAATCAAATAAAGGCAAGGCAAAGTTTTTTGGAAGTTTTGGAGAATATGAAAAATTCAAAAAAGGGGTCTAAACGAAGGAATTTGGGATTTTGACCGTCGTTTCCTTATAAGAAACTTATACGGTTCCTATTACTTGATTTATTTCCGGATTTTCTAGCGAACTTTCGGAGCAATCCGAGACAGTCGCCTGAAAACAGGGTTAATATTATTATCAGAGAGTTCCCGATAACGGCACCAATTTGATCCACTGTCGCACATGGGTCAAATACAATTGATAAAATGAAAAAAAGGTAATAACTCGAATCGTTTCACAAGGACTTCTGATATAATATATTAATAACCGAATTGAAAATTGAAATTAAAAAGGGTTTTTTATATTTTTTATTTAACAGATGAGAAAAAACGATTAATCCACTTATTCGAGTTTCAGACCTATCACAGATTCTATCAATGAGTTTAATTTCTAATTTGTGATTATATTTTTTATTTGACTATAGAATTGATCAAACAAGTGTAATCAATGATATGTGAATTTGGTTTCTTTGATTGGATTAAGCATCACAATCATCAAAATATTACTATTAACGATCAAGTGTCGCAAAATTATAATTCAATTAAATTAGAAACCGAAACCAAATTCTGTAAAATAAATTTAATCAATCCTATTGATATTCAATTTAAGCAATCAAAATATCAATATAATCAAATAAACAAGAATAGAATCATGAATTGAAATTGACAGTGTAACCTGAATCTCAAGGTATTGATGAAACTCTGAACTCGTGGATTAATCTTATAAAATTAGCCTTCCATGAAATTAAAATAAAACTATTTATTTCTTGTAGCAATTTGAATCCTAATTTTTCCGTCCTTAGAAAAGAAACAAAACTACCAATCTATAGTACTTGATATTGGGTTTTAAGGTTTATGGTTTAAAAACAAGTAACCAGCTAATTAAAATTATTACAAAAGTCCAGATTACAAAATCTGCAATTTAGGCCCAGTAAAGTTCGGAATTGGTCTTTTCTTTCCAACACAAAAGTTGTAGCTCAGATTTTTATCTTTCAACGCCTGCTCATATGCGCCAATCCAATATCCAGAGCTCAAGATATGACCTATAGAGCGAGAAAGAGTCAAAATACAAATCATAAATTTAAAATACAAATAATAAAATTATAATTCAAATTCGACCGAAAGTTTAGAAACAAGCTAAAAATATTAATCTAATCTATAAAGAGCTTTTAAAATACCAAACTAAAAAGCCAAAAACATGTGCCCAATTTCTATGATCATGCATCAGTCTCAATGGAATATGATTTTAGTTTTTTTTTTTTTTTTTTACTAGGTTCATTCTAGTTTATTTAGTTCTTAGTCATTGTAGTTCGTTCAATAAGTGCTTAAGTCTCAATAGATTAAGATTTTAGGACATTTTATTGTTTACTTGGTTTATTCTAGTCAATTTAGGTTCTTAGTCATGAAGTTCGTGCGATAAGTGCATAAGTGTCAACATATTAAGATTTTAGTGCATTTTGGTCGTTAATAGGTTTATTCTAGTCCATGAAATTTGTCCAATAACTACATAAATCTCAATCGATTAAGGTTTTAGGTCATTTTTCCCTTTACTAGGTTCATTCTTTTCAATTTTGGTTTTTAGTCAATGTAGTTCATCCAATGTGAGCATAAGTCTCAATGATTTAAGATTTTAGGGAATTTTGTTGTTTACAATGTTTATTCTAGTCAATTTTGGTTCTTGGTAAATGAGTTCATCCGATAGGTGTATAAGTGACAACGGATTAAAATTTTATTCTAGTCAACTTTGGTTTTTATTCAATGTAGTTCATCCAATTAGTGAATAACTCAAAATGGATTTAGATTTTAGGTCATTTTGGTTTTCACTAGGTTTATTCTAGTTAATTTTGGTATTTAATCAATTAGTTAATGTAGTTCGTCCATTAAGTGCATCGGTCTCAATGAATTAAGATTTTATGTTGTTTTGATCTTTACTTGGTTCTAAGTCAATGTTGTTTTGTTCAATAAGTGCATAGGTCTCAATGAATTAAGATTTTAGGTTATTTTTGTCATTATTAGGTTTATTTAAACCGATATTTGTTCTTAAGCAATTATGTATTCCAAGGATTGCATAAGTCTCAAGAATTAAGATTTTAGGTAATTTTGTTCTTTACTAGACTTATTCAAGTCCATTTTGGTTATCAGCCAATGTAGTTCGTTCAATAAGTGCTTTGGTTCCAATGGAATAAGATTTTTGGACATTTTGATGTTTACTTGAATTATTCTAGTTAATTTTAGTTCTTATTCAATGAATTTCGTCTAATAAGTGGATAAGTCTACATGGAATAAGATTTTAGGTCATTTTGATCATTATTAGATTTTCTAGTCCATTGTTGTTCTTAATGGATGTAGTTTGTCCAATAAGTGCATAATTCTCAATGGATTAATATTTTAGGTCATTTTGGTTTTTACTAGGTTTATTCTTGTCAATATTTGTTCTTAGTCAATGAAGTTCATCCGGTAAATGTCAAAGGATTAAGATTTTAGAGCAATTTGGTCTTTACTAGGTTTATTCTAGTTAAAGAAATTTGTCCAATAAGTACATAAGTCTAAATGGATTAAGATTTTAGGGCATTTTGTGGTTTAAAAGGTTTATTCTACTCAATTTAGATAATTAGTCAATGTAGTCCGTCTAATAAATGCATAAGTGTCAACAAATTAAGATTTTAGGTCATTTTGGTCTTTCGTAGGTTTATTCTAGTCAATGGAAGATGTCCAATAAGTGCATAAAACTCAATGGATTAAGATTTTAGGTCATTTTGGTCTTCACTTGGTTTATTCTAGTCAATTTTGGTAATTAGTTAATGTAGTTCGTCCAATAAGGGCATCAGTCTCAATGGATTAAGATTTTAGGTTATGTTGGTTTTTATTAGGTTTATTTTAGTCTATTTTGGTTCTTAGTCTATGAAGTTTGTTCAATAAGTGCATAAGTCTAAATAGATTAAGATTTTAGGTCATTTTGGTCTTTATTGGGTTTATTCTGATCTATTTTAGTTCTTAGTCGACATAGGTTTATTCAATAAGTGCATAAGTCTCAATGAATTAAGATTTTAGCTTATTTTTATCAATATTATGTTTATTTGAACACATATTAGTTCTTAAACAATTAAGTCAGTCCAATAAGAGCATATTAGTTCTCAAATAATATGTTTATTTGAACACATATTAGTTCTTACACAATTAACTCAATGGTTTAAGATTTTAGGTCATTTTTATCTTTACTAGTTTTGTTATAGTCCATTATGGTTCTTTGAAATTGAAAGTAGCGAATAAGTGCATTAGACTCAATTGATTAAATTTTTTGTAATTTTGGTATTTACTATGTATATTCTACTCCATTTTGTTACTTAGTAAATGAATTTTGTCCGATAAGTGAATTAGTCTTAATGGATTAAGATTTTAGGTTAATTTGGTCTTTAGGAGATTTATTCAAATCCCATTTAGTGTTGGTAAATGTAATTTTTTCAATAAGTGCATAAGTCTCAACTAATTAAGATTTTGGGTTATTTTGTTCTTTACTAGGTTTATTCAATTCCATTTTGGTTATTAGCCAATATAGTTCTTTCTATAAGTGCACCAGTCCCAATGGATTAACATTTTAGGATGTTTTGGTGTTTACTAGATTTATTCTAGTTAATTTTAGTTCTTAGTCAACGAAGTTTGCCGCTAAGTTCATAAGTCTACACGGATTAAGATTTTTGGTCATTTTGATCATTAATAAGTTTATTCTAGTCAATTCTTATTCTTGATCAATGTAGTTCCTCCAATAAGTCTCAATGGATTAAGATTTTAGGTCATTTTGGTGTTTACTAGGTTTACTCTTGTCAATTTAGTTTCTTAGTCAATGAAGTTCGTTCGATAAGTGCATAAGTGTTAAAGGATTAAGATTTTAGGGCAGTTTTGTCTTAACTATGTTTATTCTAGTGAATTTTGGTTCTTAGTAAATGAAGTTTATCCGATAAGTGCAAAAGTGTCAACGATTTAAGATTTAAGGTCATTTTGGTCTTTAGTAGGTTTATTCTAGTCTATGAAATTTAACCAATAAGTGCATAAATCTCAATGCATTATGATTTTAAGTTATTTTGTTCTTAACTTGGTTTTATCTAGTCAATTTTGGAAATTAGTCAATGTAGTTCGTCATGTAAGTGCATCAGTATAAATGGATTAAGATTTTAGGTTATTTTGGTTATTACTAGCTTTATTCTAGTCTATTTTGGTTCAAAGTCAATGTACTTCGTTCACTAAGTGCATAAGTCTCAATGATTAAGATTTTAGGTCATTTTGGTCTTTACTGGGTTTATTATAGTCTATATTGGTTCTCAGTTAATGTAGTTTTGTTCAACAAATGCATAAGTCTCAATGAATTAAGATTTTAGGTTATTTTGGTCATTATTAGGTTTATTTTAACCAATATTTGTTTGTAAGCAATTAAGATAGTCCAATGAGTGCATAAGTTTCAACGTATTAAAATTTTAGGTCATTTTGGTCTCTACTTGGTTTGTTATAAGCCATTTTGGTTCTTTGTAAATGAAATTTGTCCAATAAGTTCATTAGACTGAATGAATTAATATTTTTGGCCATTTTCTTCCTTACCAGATTTACTCTAGTTCATATTGGTTCTTAGTAAATGAATTTTGTCCGGTAAGTGCATTAGTCTCAATGGATTAAGATTTTAAGTCATTTTGGTCTTTACGAGATGTAATTTGTCCAATAAGTGCAAATGTCTCAAAGGATGAAGATTTTAGGTTATTTTGTTCTTTACTATGTTTATTCTAGTCCATTTTGATTCGTAGCCAATGTAGTTTATTCAACAAGTGCATAAGTCTCAATGGATTAAGATTTTTGGACATTTTGGTGTTTATTAGATTTTTTTCTAGTTAATTTTATTTCATTGTCAATGAAGTTCCTCCAATAAGTGCATTAGTCTCAACATATTAATATTTTTCAGAATTTTAATCTTTACTACATTTGTTCTAGTCGACTTTGGTTTTTAGTCAATGTAGTTCGTCCAAAAACTACATAAGTCTCAATGGGTTAAGATTTTAGGGGATTTTGTTCTTTAAAAGGTTTATTCATTTCAATTTTGGTCCATATTGGTCAATTTTGTTCTTTACTATGTTTATTCTAGTCAATTTTGGTTTTTAGTCAATGTAGTTCATCCGATAAGAGCATATGTGTTACCAGATTAAGGTTTTAGGTCAATTCAGTCTTTAGTAGGTTTATTCCAGTTAATGAAATTTGTCAAATATGCGCATAAATCTCAATGGATTAAGATTTTAGGTTCTTTTGGTCTTCAATTGGTTTATTCTAGTCAATTTTAGTAATTAGCGAATGTAGTTTGTACAATAAGCGCATCATTCTCACTAGATTAAGATTTTAGGTTATTTTGGTCTTTACTATGTTTATTCCAGTCTATTTGGGTTCTTAGTCATTGCAGTTTGTTCAATAATTGCATAAGTCTTAGTGGATAAAGATTTTAAGAAATTTTGATGTTTACAAGGTGTATTCTAGTAATTTGGGTTCTTAGTCAATAAAGTTCGTTCGATCAGTACATAAGTGTCATTAGATTAAGATTTTAAGGCATTGTGGTCGTTAATCGGTTTATTCTAGTCAATGAAATTTGTCCAATAAGTGCATAAATCTCAATTGATTAAAATTTTAAGTTATTTTTGTCTTTCTAGGTTTATTCTAGTTAACTTTGGTTTTAAGTCAATGTTGTTCATCCAATAAGTGCTTAAGTATCTATGGATTAAAATTTTAGGGCATTTTGTTGTTTACGAGGTTCATTCTAGTCCATTTTGGTTCTTGGTAAATGAAGTTCATTTTATGGGTGCATAAGTGTCAACAGATTAAAATTTTAGGTCATTTTGGTCTTTATTATGTTTATTCTAGTCTATGAATTTTATCCAATATGTCCTTAAATTTGAATGAATTAAGATTTTAGGTCATTTTGATCTTCACTAGGTTTATTCTAGTCAGTTTTTGTAATTAGTCAATGTAATTCTTCCAATTGGTGCTTCAGTCTCAATGTATTAAGATTTTAGGTTAGTTTGGTTTTCACAAAACTCTAATCTATTTTGGTTCTTAGTTTATTTAGTTCATTCAATAAGTGCATAAGTATCAATGGATTAAGATTTTTGGCCATTTTGGTCTTTATTGAGTTTATTCTTGTCTATTTTGGTACTTAGTCAATGTACTTTTTTTCAATAAGTGAATAAGTCTCAAAAAATTAAGATTTTAGGTTAATTTGATCATTACTAAGTTTATTCTAGTCAACTATTGTTCTTAGTCGATATAATCCGTCGAATAAGTGCATAAATCTCAATGGATTAAGATTTTAGGTCATTTTGGTGTTTACTAGGTTTATTCTTGTCAATTTAAGTTCTAGTCAATGAAGTTCGTTCGATAAGTGCATAAGTGTCAAAGAACAATATGGCATTTTTGTCTTTACTAGGTTTATTCTAGTTAATTTTGGTTCATAGTCAACGTAATTCGTCCAATAAGTGAATAAATCTCTATGGATTAAGATTTTATGTCATTTTGTTATTTATAAGGTTTATTCTAGTGAATTTTGGTTCTTAGTAAATGAAGTTCATCCGAAAAGTGCATAAGTGTCAACTGATTTAGATTTAATGTGACTTTGGTCTTTAGTAGGTTTATTCTAATCTATGAAATTAGTCCAATAAGTGCATAAATCTCAATGCATTAAGACTTGAGGTCATTTTGGTCTTTACTAGATTTATTCAAGTCTACTTTGGTTCTTAGTAAATGTGGTTTTGTTCAATAAGTGCATAAGTCACAATGATTTAAGATTATAGGTTATTTTGATCATTATTAGGTTTATTCTAGTCCATTTTTGTTCTAAGCCTATATAGTTCATTCAATAAGTGCGTAAGTCTCAATGGGTTATGAGTTTAGCACATTTTATTGTTTACTAGAATTATTGTTCTTAATTTTAGTTCTTAGTTAATAAACTATTTCCGATAAGTGCATTGGTGTCAACAAATTAACGTTTTAAGTCATGTTGGTCTTTAGTAGATTTATTCTAGTCAATGAAATTTGTCCAATAAGTGCATAAATCTCAACGGGTATAGATTTTAGGGCATTTCGGTCATTAATAGGTTTTTTCTAGTCAATAAAATATCTTCAATAAGTACATAAATCTCAATGAATTTAGATTTTAGGTTATTTTGGTCATTATTAGGTTTGTTTGAACCCATATTGGTTCTTAAGCAATTAAGTTAGTCAATGAGTGCATAAGTCTCAATGGATTAATATTTCAGTTATTTTGGTCATTACGAGATTTATTCCAGTCTATTTTAGTGTTAGGAAATGTAATTTGTCCAATAAGTTCAAAAGTTTCAAAATATTAAGATTTTAGGTTATTTTTTTCTTTACTAGGTTCATGCTAGTCCATTATGGTTCTTCGCCAATGTAGTTCATTCAATAAGTGCATAAGTCTCGATGGATTAAGATTTTAGGTCATTTTGTTGTTTACTAGATTTATTCTACTTAATTTTAGTTCTTAGTCAGTGAACTTCTTCCGATAAGTGCATTAGTGTCAACGTATTAAGATTTTAGGTTATTTTGATCACTACTATGGTTTATTCTGGTCAATGAAATTTTTCCAATAAGCGCATCAGTCTCAATGAATTAAGATTTTAGGTTTTTTTTTTGTTTTTACTAGGTTCATTCTAGTCTATTTAGTTCTTAGTCATTGTAGTTCGTTCAATAAGTGCGTAAGTCTCAATGGCTTAAGATTTTAGGAAAGTTTGTTGTTTACTTGGTTTATTCTAGTCAATTTAGGTTCTTAGTCATGAAGTTCAGCCGATAAGTGCATAAGTGTCAACATATTAAGATTTTAGTGCATTTTGGTCGTTAATATGTTTATTCTAGTCAATGAAATTTGTCCATTTACTACATAAATCTCAATTGATTAAGGTTTTGGGTCATTTTTGTCTTTACTAGGTTTATTCTAGTTAATTTTGGTTTTTAGTCAATGTAGTTCATCCAATATGAGCATTAGTCTCGATGATTTAAGATTTTAGGGTATTTTGTTGTTTACAAGGTTTATTCTAGTCAATTTTGGTTCTTGGTAAATGAAGTTCATCTGATAGGTGTATAAGTGTCAACGAATTAAACTTTTAGGTCATTTTTGTCTTTATTAGGTTTATTCTAGTAGACTTTGGTTTTTAGTCAATGTAGTTCGTCCAATTAGTGAATAATTTTCAATTGATTAAGATTTTAGGTCATTTTTTATAAGGAGGTAGAATGCATAACCAAGGAAGGAAGCCTAGAGGATATTCAAGGTCTTGGAACTCCAATGACAAGAGCAACATCAAAGAAATCGAAGGAGGTTCTATATAACTTGATAACCACTTTATTTGAATCAAGTACAACTCATGAAGAATTGAAGCCCAAGATAGTCAATTGTTTAATCCAAATTGAAGAAGTTAAGGAATGCAGGCTGCATCTTTGTGTTATCAAATTTTAATATTAGTTTTAATTAAAGTAATAAGCTGAATTAGTAAGAAAATTTGGGTCTAACTGTAAAAGTTTCAGTTTGGCCAAATTTAGAGAACTTTTTTAGAGTTGCCACTATAAAAGGCAAACTATTATTTTTTTTTTTGAAGGAGATTTTTGAATATTATTTTTGTGAGGCTTTTGCTCTCTAGACTTCTTGAAAGAATTCACTATTGAACTTATAAAGGTTGTTAATCCTTGTGGCGTTCTTTTTGGCTTCTCAATCCCTAGGTTGTGGCACCATTTTGTTCTTGGTTCCTTTGTTGAATAATAATTTTAAGTTCCTTTACATCAAATCCTAATACTCAAATTCTATCAATTTTCGTGATCAGTAACTTGCAGTCATATCTCGAGTTCTACGTACTTGTTTTTGGTGATTCAACAGCCTAACTTGTGTTTCAGAACGTCATATTTCACCTCGTCTTGGAATTGTCTAATATGGAGCTTCGTAGCTTTGTTTATCAGGTTCTCAAGCAATACACAATTTTGGCTCAAATCTGTAAGTTTCCAACCTAGAACGATCCTTAAAGTAATCATGACTAAAAGGAACATATCAATTTTGGTATTCACTTGGTTTATTCTAATTAATTTTGGTAATTAGTCAATGAAGTTCGTCCAATAAGGGCATCGGTCTCCATGGATTAAGATTTTATGTCATTTTGATCTTTACTTGGTTTATTCTAGTCTATTTTGGTTCTAAGTCAATGTAGTTTTGTTAAATAAGTGCATAAGTCTCAATGAAATAAGATTATAGGTTATTTTGGTCATTATTAGGTTTATTTGAACTCATATTTCATCTTAAGCAATTATGTTAGTCCAATGGATTAAGAATTTAGGTCGTTTTTGTTCTTTACTAAGTTTGTTATAGTTCGTTTTTGTTCTTTATAAATGAAATTTTTCCAATAACAACATTAGACTCAATGGAAGTAGTTTGTCCACTAAGTGCATCATTCTCAATGGATTAAGATTTTAGGTCATTTTGGTTTTTACTAAGTTTATTCTTGTCAATTTTGGTTCTTAGTCAATGAAGTTCATCCTATAAGTGCATAAGTGTCAAAGGATTAAGATTTTAGGGCATTTTGGTCTTTACTAGGTTTATTCTAGTAAAAGAAATTTTTCCAATAAGTTAATAAATCTCAATGGATTAAGGTTTTCAGATATTTTTGTCTTTACTAGGTTTATTCTAGTCATTTTTGGTTCTTAGTCAATGTCGTTTGTCCAATAAGTGCATAAGTATCAATGGATTAAGATTTTAGTTCATTATGTTTTTTACAAGGTTTATTTTAGTGAACTTTGTTTCTAAGTAAATGAAGTTCATCGGATAAGTGCATAAGTGTCTACACAGTAAGATTTAAAGTCATTTTGGTCTTTAGTAAGTTTATTCTAGTCAACTAAATTTGTCGAATAAGTGCATATATCTCAATGGATTAAGATTTTAGGTCCTTTTGGTTTTCATTTGGTTTGTTCTTGTAAGACCCATAATTTTAAAGTACCTTTTTATGTATTTTTGGTATATTTTGGATTTTGGCTCGGAGGCTTTTAAGCCAAAGTTAATAATATTTTGGAGTTTTATAATCAAAAAGATATTTCGATGCCAATTAGAATTTCTCGTCGATAAATAAATTGAATTTAACTGCGGAAAATCCCTTTACGGAGAATTTAAGGCGTTTCGGGTGAAACGGTAATTTAATAAATATCTAGATTTTGAGATATTTGTTAAGTTATATTTATTATTTATATGTATGTTTGCTTGGAGGGAAAAAGAAAGGAAAACTAGAAGGAAGAAAAGGAAAAGAAAATAGTATATAAAGGAAGGAAGGAAAAAGGAAGAAAGGGAAAAGCAAAGGAAAGAAAAAGAAAGGAAGGAAATTCCCAAATTTCCATCTCCTTCCTCTGAACATCACGCAAGAAAACCAAAATTCCATCCTTCTCCATTTCTCGTTTTCGTTGCTTCCTTTTCTTCAAAGCTAGTGACCCAAGGTCGGGTGTGAGTTAGGATCAAGGTTTTCGCAACTCCACTCTTCCTCTTTGATTCGAAAACGAAGAAAAACGGTTTTGAGATCCAAACACAAACCCCTCCGTTTCTTCTAGATCCAAACCTCATTTCTCGAAGAGATAGAAGGGAAAGTTGCTCACCTCCGTGCTACGGTGCTAGTGCACTAATTTGGAAGCGGCGTTGCGAGCGGAGATTTTACCGGAATTTCTCGCGCGGTACCGGAAACGCACGATAAAGCTAACGTTGAGGTAAGGGCTCCTTCCAAACTTCTAGCTTGCATTAGGGACTTATCTGTAGTCGTGTGGGAAGGAATTTGTTAGGGTTAAATGTATCGATTTGGGGAGAAACGAAACTAGTGTGTTATGGGTAAAAACCTTTAGAGTTAGGTTTTGTTTATAGTGATGAATGTTTCGTGGTAAATGAAATTGGATGTATCTGGGTGTTATGTTGCGTAATTTGTGTTCGTTGTATTTTGTGTGTTCGTACTTGATGTTTGTTAATTGGTGTGGTTGTTGTGAATTATGGTTTGAATGTGAAAGTATGTTTGAATTTATTTCTGTGGAATCTGAAAACCATTAGAGTTAAACGAGTATTAAAAATGGGGAATCTTTTAATACCTCAGTTTGCTTAA
Organism: Cicer echinospermum; assembly: GCA_002896215.2. Taxonomy (NCBI): domain Eukaryota; kingdom Viridiplantae; phylum Streptophyta; class Magnoliopsida; order Fabales; family Fabaceae; genus Cicer; species Cicer echinospermum. The sequence continues at coordinate 29,763 of PGTU02013346.1, forward strand.
TGTGTATTTGAGGAAAATGCTTAAGTTAACTGGGCGTTGAGAATGGGGAATCTCTTAATGTCTCGGTTACTTAACTATCGTTTTTGAAAATCGTTTCGGTAAATGAGTATTAAGAATGGGGAATCTCTTAATGACTCGTTTACTGAATGTTTTGCGAGAAAACCGTTTAAGTCAAAAGTATATTAAGAATGGGGAATCTCTTAATATGACTGTTTGCTTAACGTTTTGTTTTGAAAATCATTAAGTTAAATCGGTATTAAGAACGGGGAATCTCTTAATAACTTATTTAATTAATGTTATTTGAAAGTCGTTTAAGTTAAATGGGTATTAAAAATGGGGGAATCTTTTAATATCTGCATTTGCTTAACGATTGTTGTGAATGGAGTCTGTGTATGCTCATGCATTTCATTTGGTAAATTGTGTCGACCCGTGATAGGTGACACCTTGGTAAACTGTATTGACCCGTGATAGGTTGTACGTTTACGATTTACTATTTAGTAATTCGTGTTGACCCGTGATAGGTGACACCTTGGTAAACTGTACTGACCCGTGATAGGTAGTACGTTTACGAATTACTCTTTAGAAAATCGCGTTGACCCGTGATAGGTGACACCATGGTAAACTGTACTGACCCGTGATAGGTGGTACATTTACGATTTACATTTTTGGTGAATTGTGCTGACCCGTGATAGGTGGCACCTAGGTAAACAGTACTGGTCTGTGATAGGCGGTACGTTTACGATTCCCGCTTTTTCTTTTAGTAAATCGTGTTGACCCGTGATAGGTGACACCTCGGTAAACTGTACTGACCCGTGATAGGTGGTACGTTTATGATTTATGCATTTTAGTAAATCGTGCTGACCCGTGATAGGTGGCACCTCGGTAATTGGTACTTTGGCCTGCGATAGGCGGTACAATTATGATTTACGGCCCTTCGAGGAGGGTTTGGTTTTGGAATTTCCGAGTCCATGCATTTTGGCATATACGCATTGCATTAGGGTGCTCGGCACGCGAGTCGTATTTGATTTGAATTTGATTTATCGTGTTAATTGCATTGAGAATGCTAAGTGTTATGTGTTAATTATTGTGTGTAAGTATGATGGTTATCGAGATCCCAATTGCCGTGGTAATCGCGTAGAAATTGCTAAGTGTTAAGTTGTGAACTTGATTAGGAATGACTTAGGTTAATTCATGAATTTTTGAAAAAAATGATCAGGGAAATCGATTTCCCAATCGATTGGATGGAAGTCAGGGGCTTGGCCAAATGAACAAAATCGATTAGCCAATCGATTTTGTAATCAGTTTTTTTGAAAATCCCTTTCGAAATCGATTGGCCATTAAGTCAGGGGCTCAGCTATCCTGTCAATCGATTGTCCAATCGATTGAATCAAGCCAGAGTTCAAAATTTCACTAAAAACCTTCAGGAAATCGATTTGGAAATCGATTGGTATTAAGTCAGGGGCTCCGTTATCCTGTCAATCGATTGCCAAATCGATTGATTCAGCCCAGGATTCTATTTTCATTAAAAATCTTCACCCCAATCGATTGCCCAATCGATTGGCTCAGTGAAAATCCTCATTTTTAGTTGTATGATTAATTGCTCATGAATCTACCCATGTCTTGTTTCATCATGTGTTAATTAGGAGATCGAGAACTGCATTTTACCTTCATTTTCATTGGCAATGTACTGTATGAACTTTTCGCATATTGAAAATCCTGTTAAGGTGCATGCTTAGTTAAAAAGTTGTTTTGAGCATTCAAAAACTTAATTGCTATGTGTTAACTGTTATTTTCTGGTTTGTGACCCTTTACACTATTGTGGAAATCTGGGCTTTGCCCTCAGATGAGAGTCAGGACGGCCTACTGGTTCGTACCCTACGGACAGGGATGGAGATGGGAACGCTTGACTGCTGTTACGTTAGGAGGATCTCACGGGGCGCGTGGAGATTACTCAGGGTGTATAGCTTTTTGGTAGGATGATCAGATTAGGATGATGTATAGGGACTAGGGGTCCTTCTTTTTGGTTTGGAGTACTTTAGTTTTGGAAAACTGTACTTATACAAATATTATCAGTTTGATATCATCTTTGGATGGGTTCCATGTACCATTTGATGTTATGTAAAAATGTTTTGGATTTATAATTGAAGAAACTTTTCCGCTGCGTAAATTATAATGACTCAATTATTTATCCAAAAGCATTTCCTGATTTATTCTCTGTGTTTTATTTTAATTCCTTTTGAAAAAAAAATATACCCTCGCTAAGAAAAACGGGGTGTTACATTGTGGTATCAGAGCATAGGTTTAGTTTTCTTTGGGAGCTGTGGAACCTTGGTTATAGATTGTAGGTCGACCTATAAGTTAGGAGTTGTTATCTGATCATGTGTCGGTTTAGGTGACTTGAGTTGTCAAGTCCAATATAATTATGTGTTGTTAGTCGGACGTTAGTTTGGATTTATTTGAAGTAGTGTTAAGACTCTACTTGATGATGGTTTTATAGGAAACCATGCCGCCAAGAAGGAATGACGCTCCGAGAGACAACGCTAATAGGAATGATCAAATGGCGGAGGCTATGAATAACATGGCTGCTTCTGTCGCCGCACAGACTGCTGCCAAGACTCAACGGGATCTTGAAAAGAGGGGGAAGAGAGATCCGTGCTGCAGAGTCAAGAGGGTTAGAAGACTTCCGTCGTTACAATCCTCCTAAGTTCAAGGGAGATGAGGTTCAGAGAAGGCGGATCAATGGATCCAAGAAGTGGAGAAGATCTTTGATATGATAAAGTGTCAGGCGGGAGTGAAGGTCAGCTATGCCACTTATATGCTGTTGGGGGATGCTGAGTACTGGTGGAGGAGTGCAAGGTTATTGATGGGAGCAGCCCACGAGGAGGTGAACTGGGAATCGTTTAAAAGAAAGTTTTTAGACAAATACTTCCCGATGAGTACCAGGACGAAATTGGGTGACGACTTTCTGAAACTTCACCAAGGGGAGCATGACTGTGGGCGAATATGCTGCCAAATTTGAATCACTATCGAGACACTTCAGGTTCTTCCGGGAAGAAATTGATGAACCATTCATGTGTCATCGTTTCCAAGACGGATTGAAGTATGAGATTCAAGATTCCGTTTTACCCTTGGAATTCAACGTTTCCAAGCGCTGGTGGAGAAATGTAGAGAAGTGGAGGATATGAAAAACAAGAGGGCTAGCCGAATAGGGAATTTTAATTCGGGAGGCCCTAGTCGGGCGAATTATCAGAACAAGGGAAGCAAGTTGCCAAACCTTATAATCGACCCCAGAATAACAACGGTGGGCAGAGTCGCCCGGGAATCAGAATTTCGGAAGGCAAATGGGGCAAGTGCTTCGATGTTTCCGATGTGGGGGAGAAGGTCACTATGCTAGTGCTTGTACCACTAACCTCCCCATCTGTCACAATTGTCGGAAGTCGGGGCACATGGCAAGGGATTGCACGGCTCCAAAGGTGGAACCAGTGGTGAATGTAGCTAGGGCTACCCGTCCTACTGCTAGAGGACGCATTTATTGTGTGAATGCTGAAGAGGGAAACCCATCTGGTAATCTGATTCAGCGTGATTGTGAGATTGCAGGTAACACTCTAACTGCACTCTTTGATTCGGGGCAACCCATTCCTTCATTGCTCTGGACTGTGTGAATCGCTTGAAGTTATCTGTGTCTGCTTTACCTTTTGATTTGGTTGTTTCCACACCTGCTAAGACCTTAACCGTAAATTCTGCATGTTTACATTGTCGGATGACTATACAGAATAGGGATTTCTTGGTTAATCTAATTTGTTTACCGCTACAATCACTCGAGGTCATCCTCGGTATGGATTGGATGTCTTATCATTATGTGATCTTGGATTGTGCTCGTAAATTGGTTCTTTTCCCCGAACCAGGAGTTGTTAAGTATTTAGCTGCTAACAAACTCCGAGTGTCGCTAAGTGAAGGGACTCATGAGTTTTTGTCTCTAGCAAATGTAGAGGCAAGGATAAATGTGGAAATAGAAGATGTGATACTTGTCAACGAGTATCGGGATGTATTTCCAACGGAAATTCCAGGATTGCCACCGGTAAGAGAAGTGGAATTCTTCATTGATTTGCACCCAGGAACGGGACCCATTTCAATGGCACCTTATCGAATGTCGCCATTGGAATTAAATGAGCTCAAAGGCCAAATTGAAGACTTGTTGGAGAAGAAATTCATCAGACCAAGTGTATCACCATGGGGTGCTCCAGTTTTGCTAGTTAAGAAGAAGGACGGAAGCTCGCGCCTATGTGTGGATTATAGACAGCTTAACAAGGCAACTATCAAGAATCGTTATCCTTTGCCACGAATCGATGATTTGATGGATCAATTGAGAGGGGCCGCGATATTTTCGAAGATTGACTTGAAGTCGGGGTACCATCAGATCCGAGTAAGGGAAGGAGACATTCAGAAAACAGCTTTCAGAACCCGCTACGGACATTATGAATACCTGGTTATGCCGTTTGGAGTTACCAATGCACCGGCAATTTTCATGGACTACATGAACAGGATCTTTAATTCGTTCCTTGATAAATTCGTGGTGGTATTCATTGATGATATATTGATTTATTCAAGGACTGAAGAAGAGCATGGAGAACATTTGCGACAAGTTCTTGAGATTTTACGCGAGAAGCGATTGTATGCCAACCTGTCGAAGTGTGAATTTTGGCTAGAGAAAGTGAATTTCTTGGGACATGTGATAACCAAGGAAGGAATCGCTGTAGATCCGGCTAAGATTGAGGCGGTTCTTGCTTGGAAACAGCCTCAGACTGTCACTGACATACGGAGTTTTGTAGGACTGGCAGGGTACTACAGGAGGTTTATCGAAGGTTTTGCTAAGATTGTGGCTCCACTGACACAACTTACCAGAAAAGATCAACCGTTCGCTTGGACGGAGAAGTGTGAAGAAAACTTCCAGTTACTAAAGAGAAAATTGACGACCTCACCTGTATTGGTATTACCGCAATCAGAAGAACCCTATGAAGTTTATTGTGATGCATCTCACCAAGGGTTGGGTGTGTCCTGATGCAACACAAGAAAGCTGTGGCTTATGCCTCGAGACAATTGAAGATTCATGAGAGGAACTATCCTACTCATGATTTGGAGCTTGCCGCGGTTGTTTTTGCATTAAAGATCTGGAGGCATTATTTATATGGGTGCACGTTCACCGTGTTCAGCGACCATAAAAGCTTGAAATATTTGTTTGATCAGAAGGAGTTGAACATGCGCCAGAGACGATGGATGGAGACTCTTAAGGACTTTGATTCACACTGCAGTACCACCCTGGGAAGGCCAATGTAGTGGCTGATGCGTTGAGCAGAAGAAGTGTATCGGTGTCTTCACTGATTATGGCTAGACAACAAGAGTTGTGGGAAGCTTTTAGAGACTTGCACTTGAACGTAGAGTTTGCACCGGGAATTTTGAAATTCGGAATGATTAAGATCTCGAGTGGATTACTTGAAGACATTGCGAATTCTCAGGATGACGTCTTAATTCAAGAGAAGAGGAATCTAATAGTACAAGGGAAGACGACTGAGTTCAAGATTGGGGCAGATAATGTTTTGCGGTGTAATGGTAGGACTTGTGTACCAGCCATTACAGATATGCGGAAAAACGATTTTAGAAGAGGCGCATAAGAGTAAGCTGAGTATTCACCCTGGAGCAACAAAGATGTATCAGGATTTGCGGCAGAATTATTGGTGGCCAGGAATGAAGAGACATGTGGCGGAATATGTATCCACTTGTCTAACTTGTCAGAAAGCGAAGGTGGAACATCAGCGACCCGCTGGAATGTTGCAACCTTAGATATACCTGAATGGAAGTGGGACAGCATTTCCATGGATTTTATAACCGGATTACCAAAGACAAGGAGAAAGAATGATTCCATATGGGTGATAGTGGATCGACTAACTAAATCTGCTCACTTTTTGCCGGTAAGGACCACCTATAAGGTAGATCAGCTAACGGAGATCTACATTGCTGAAATTGTGAGGTTACACGGGGTACCATCGAGCATTGTGTCAGACCGTGACCCGAAGTTCACATCGCATTTTTTGGGGAGCATTGCACGAAGCGTTGGGAACGAAGCTACGATTGAGTTCAGCTTACCATCCACAAACGGACGGACAGACTGAAAGGACGAATCAGTCCTTGGAAGATCTGTTGAGGCATGTGTTTTAGATGATAGAGGAAGTTGGGATGATGTACTTCCGTTGATTGAGTTCACTTACAACAATAGTTTCCACGCAAGTATTGGAATGCACCATATGAAGCTTTATATGGGCGCAAGTGTCAGACGCCCTTGTGTTGGTATAAAGACGGTGAGAATATGATTGTCGGACCAGAGATGGTGGCAACAGACCACAGCTAAAGTAAGGAAGATCAAGGAGAAAATGAAGACTTCACAAGATCGCCAGAAGAGTTACGCGGACAAGCGTCGCAGACTTTGGAATTCGAACAGGGTGACCATGTATTTCTGAGAGTCACACCTACTACTGGAGTAGGTAGAGCCTTGAAAATCGAAGAAGTTGACTCCTAAATTCATTGGACCATATCAGATTTCTGCACGGATCGGGCCGGTTGCTTATCGGATTGCATTACCTCCGATACTGTCCAATATTCATGACGTGTTTCATGTGTCACAATTGAGGAAGTACCTCGCAGATCCATCTCACGTGATCGAACCAGACACAATCCAGCTAAAGGATAACCTGTCGTTCGAAGTACCACCCGTGAGGATTGATGACAGGAAGATTAAGCGGTTGAGGACCAAGGATGTTTCGTTGGTCAAGGTGATCTGGAACCCAATTACTGGAGATGCGACTTGGGAACTGGAGAGCAAGATGAGGGAACAACACCCAGAGTTATTTATTCGATGCATAGTTTCGAGGACGAAACTAATTTTAGGGGGAGTAATGTAAGACCCATAATTTTAAAGTACCTTTTTATGTATTTTTGGTATATTTTGGATTTTGGCTCGGAGGCTTTTAAGCCAAAAGTTAATAATATTTTGGAGTTTTATAATCAAAAAGATATTTCGATGCCAATTAGAATTTCTCGTCGATAAATAAATTGAATTTAACTGCAGAAATCCTTTACGGAGAATTTAAGCGTTTCGGGTGAAACGGTAATTTAATAAATATCTAGATTTTGAGATATTTGTTAAGTTATATTTATTATTTATATGTATGTTTGCTTGGAGGAAAAGAAAGGAAAACTAGAGGAAGGAAAAGGAAAAGAAAATAGTATATAAAGGAAGGAAGGAAAAAGGAAAAGGAAAAGCAAAGGAAAGAAAAAGAAAGGAAGGAAATTCCCAAATTTCCATCTCCTTCCTCTGAACATCACGCAAGAAACCAAAATTTTAGTGCACTAGCACCGTAGCATGGAGGTGAGCACTTTCCTTCTATCTCTTCGAGAAATGAGTTTGGATCTAGAAGAAACGGAGGGTTTGTGTTTGGATCTCAAAACCGTTTTCTTCGTTTTCGAATCAAGAGGAAGAGTGGAGTTGCGAAAACTTGATCTAACTCACACCCGACTTGTGTCACTGCTTTGAAGAAAAGGAAGCAACGAAACGAGAAATTGGAGAAGGAAC
>PGTU02013347.1:0-15475 GCA_002896215.2 Cicer echinospermum
TTCGTCCTCCTAGGTTTATTCTAGTCCAATTAGGTTTTTTTAACCAATCTTGTGCATCCAATAGGTGTGTTTGTGTCATTGGATGAACATTTAGGTCATTTTCGTCCTCCTAGACTTATTCTTGTCCAATTAGGGTTTTTAACCAATCTTGTGCATCCAATAGGTGTGTTTGTGTCATTGGATGAACATTTAGGTCATTTTCGTCCTTCCTAGACTTATTCAATTAGGGTTTTTAACCAATCTTGTGCATCCAATAGGTTCATTTGTGTCATTGGATGAACATTTAGGTCATTTTCGTCCTCCTAGGTTTATTCTAGTCCAACTAGGGTTTTTAACCAATCTTGTGCATCCAATAGGTGGGTTTGTGTCATTGGATGAACATTTAGGTCTTTTTCGTCCTCCTAGATTTATTCTAGTCCAATTAGGGTTTTGTGTCAATATTGTGTTTGTGAAACAACATTTAGGTCATTTTCGTCATTTAGGTCATTTTCGTCCTCCTAGGTTTATTCTAGTCCAATTAGGGTTTTTAACCAATCTTGTGCATCCAATAGGTGTATTTGTGTCATTGGATGAACATTTAGGTCATTTTCGTCCTCCTAGACTTATTCTTGTCCAAACTAGGGTTTTTAACCAATCTTGTGCATCCAATAAGTCATTTGTGTCATTGGATGAACATTTAGGTCATTTTCGTCCTCCCTACACTTATTCTAGTCCAATTAGGGTTTTTAACCAATCTTGTGCATCCAATAGTGTGTGTTTGTGTCATTGGATGAACATTTAGGTCATTTTCGTCCTCCCTAGGTTTATTCTTGTCCAATTAGGGGTTTTTAACCAATCTTGTGCATGCATCCAATAGGTGTGTTTGTGTCATTGGATGAACATTTAGGTCATTTTCGTCCTCCCTAGACTTATTCTTGTCCAATTAGGGTTTTTAACCAATCTTGTGCATCCAATAGGTGTGTTTGTGTCATTGGATGAACATTTAGGTCATTTTCGTCCTCCCTAGGTTTATTCTTGTCCAATTAGGGTTTTTTAACCAATCTTGTGCATCCAATAGGTGTGTTTGTGTCATTGGATGAACATTTAGGTCATTTTCGTCCTCCCTAGGTTTATTCTTGTCCAACTAGGGTTTTTAACCAATCTTGTGCATCCAATAAGTGTCATTTGTGTCATTGGATGAACATTTAGGTCATTTTCGTCCCTCCTAGGTTTTATTCTAGTCCAATTAGGGTTTTTAACCAATCTTGTGCATCCAATAGTGTGTGTTTGTGTCATTGGATGAACATTTAGGTCATTTTCGTCCTCCTAGGTTTATTCTTGTCCAATTAGGGTTTTTAACCAATCTTGTGCATCCAATAAGTTCATTTGTGTCATTGGATGAACATTTAGGTCATTTTCGTCCTTCCTAGACTTATTCTTGTCCAATTAGGGTTTTTAACCAATCTTGTGCATCCAATAGGTGTGTTTGTGTCATTGGATGAACATTTAGGTCATTTTTTTCGTCCTCCTAGGTTTTTACCAATCTTTCTAGTCCAATCTAGTCCAATTAGGGTTTTTAACCAATCTTGTGCATCCAATAGGTGTGTTTGTGTCATTGGATGAACATTTAGGTCATTTTCGTCCTCCCTAGGTTTATTCTTGTCCAATTAGGGTTTTTAACCAATCTTGTGCATCAATCTTGTGCATCCAATAGGTGTTATTCTTGTGTCATTTGATGAACATTTAGTCATTGGATGAACATTTAGGTCATTTTCGTCCTTCCTAGACTTATTCTTGTCCAATTAGGGTTTTTAACCAATCTTGTGCATCCAATAGGTGTGTTTGTGTCATTGGATGAACATTTAGGTCATTTTCGTCCTCCTAGGTTTATTCTTGTCCAATTAGGGTTTTTAACCAATCTTGTGCATCCAATAGGTGTGTTTGTGTCATTGGATGAACATTTAGGTCATTTTCGTCCTCCCTAGGTTTATTCTTGTCCAATTAGGGTTTTTAACCAATCTTGTGCATCCAAATAGTGTGTTTGTGTCATTGGATGAACATTTAGGTCATTTTCGTCCTCCCTAGGTTTATTCTTGTCCAATTAGGGTTTTTAACCAATCTTGTGCATCCAATAGGTGTGTTTGTGTCATTGGATGAACATTTAGGTCATTTTCGTCTCCTCCTCTTATTCTTGTCAATTAGGGTTTTTAACCAATCTTGTGCATCCAATAGGTGTGTGTTTTGTGTCATTGGATGAACATTTAGGTCATTTTCTAGTCCAATTAGGTTTTTTAACAATTAGGGTTTTTTAACCAATCTTGTGCATCCAATATGGTTCATTTGTGTCATTGGATGAACATTTAGGTCATTTTCGTCCTCCCTAGGTTTATTCTTGTCCAATTAGGGTTTTTTAACCAATCTTGTGCATCCAATAGGTGTCATTTGTGTCATTGGATGAACATTTAGGTCATTTTCGTCCTCCCTAGACTTATTCTTGTCCAATTAGGGTTTTTAACCAATCTTGTGCATCCAATAGGTGTGTTTGTGTCATTGGATGAACATTTAGGTCATTTTCGTCCTCCTAGGTTTATTCTAGTCCAATTAGGGTTTTTAACCAATCTTGTGCATCCAATAGGTGTGTTTGTGTCATTGGATGAACATTTAGGTCATTTTCGTCCTCCTACAGTTTATTCTAGTCCAATTAGGGTTTTTAACCAATCTTGTGCATCCAATAATCATTTGTGTCATTGGATGAACATTTAGGTCATTTTCGTCCTCCTAGACTTATTCTTGTCCAACTAGGGTTTTTAACCAATCTTGTGCATCCAATAGGTGTGTTTGTGTCATTGGATGAACATTTAGGTCATTTTCGTCCTCCCTAGGTTTATTCTTGTCCAATTAGGGTTTTTAACCAATCATGTGCATCCATAGGTGTTCGTTTTGTGTCATTGGATGAACATTTAGGTCATTTTCGTCCTATGAACCTAGGTTTATTCTTGTCCAATTAGGGTTTTTTAACCAATCTTGTGCATCCAATAGGTGTGTTTGTGTCATTGGATGAACATTTAGGTCATTTTCGTCCTCCCTAGGTTTATTCTTGTCCAATTAGGGTTTTTAACCAATCTTGTGCATCCAATAGGTGTGTTTGTGTCATTGGATGAACATTTAGGTCATTTTTTCGTCCTCCCTAGTTTGTTCTAGTCCAATTAGGGTTTTTAACCAATCTTGTGCATCCAATAGGTGTATTTGTGTCATTGGATGAACATTTAGGTCATTTTCGTCCTACCTACACTTATTCTTGTCCAACTAGGGTTTTTAACCAATCTTGTGCATCCAATAAGTTCATTTGTGTCATTGGATGAACATTTAGGTCATTTTCGTCATCCCCCTAGGTTTATTCTAGTCCAATTAGGGTTTTTAACGAATCATGTGCATCCAATAGGTGTCTTTGTGTCATTGGATGAACATTTAGGTCATTTTCGTCCTCCCTAGGTTTGTTCTAGTCCAATTAGGGTTTTTAACCAATCTTGTGCATCCAATAGGTGTGTTTGTGTCATTGGATGAACATTTAGGTCATTTTCGTCCTCCCTAGACTTATTCTTGTCCAACTAGGGTTTTTAACCAATCTTGTGCATCCAATAAGTGTGTTTGTGTCATTGGATGAACATTTAGGTCATTTTCGTCCTCCCTAGGTTTGTTCTAGTCCAATTAGGGTTTTTTTAACCAATCTTGTGCATCCAATAGGTGTGTTTTTGTGTCATTGGATGACATTTAGGTCATTTTCGTCCTCCCTAGACTTATTCTTGTCCAATTAGGGTTTTTAACCAATCTTGTGCATCCAATAGTTCATTTGTGTTGGATGAACATTTGTCATTTAGGTCGGTATGTTCGTTCAGTCCAATTAGGGTTTTTAACCAATCCTTGTGCATCCAATCTTGTTTGTGTCATTATGAACATTTAGGTCATTTTTTCCTAACCAATCTTAGGGTTTGTGCATCCAATCTGTAGGTGTGTTTGTGTCATTGGATGAACATTTTAGGTCATTTTCGTCCTCCCTAGGTTTATTCTAGTCCAATTAGGGTTTTTTAACCAATCTTGTGCATCCAATAGGTGTGTTTGTGTCATTGGATGAACATTTAGGTCATTTTCGTCCTCCCTAGGTTTATTCTTGTCCAACTAGGGTTTTTAACCAATCTTGTGCATCCAATAGGTGTTCATTTGTGTCATTGGATGAACATTTAGGTCATTTTCGTCCTCCCTAGGTTTATTCTAGTCCAATTAGGGTTTTTAACCAATCTTGTGCATCCAATAGGTGTGTTTGTGTCATTGGATGAACATTTAGGTCATTTTCGTCCTCCTAGGTTTATTCTTAGTCCAATTAGGGTTTTTAACCAAGTCCAATTGTTTTAACCAATCTTGTGCATCCAATAGGTGTGTTTGTGTCATTGGATGAACATTTAGGTCATTTTCGTCCTCCTAGGTTTATTCTTGTCCAATTAGGGTTTTTAACCAATCTTGTGCATCCAATAGGTGTGTTTGTGTCATTGGATGAACATTTAGGTCATTTTCGTCCTCCCTAGGTTTATTCTAGTCCAATTAGGGTTTTTAACCAATCTTGTGCATCCAATAGGTGTGTTTGTGTCATTGGATGAACATTTAGGTCATTTTCGTCCTTCCTAGACTTATTCTTGTCCAATTAGGGTTTTTAACCAATCTTGTGCATCCAATAGGTGTGTTTGTGTCATTGGATGAACATTTAGGTCATTTTCGTCTCCCTAGTTTATTCTTGTCCAATTAGGGTTTTTAACCAATCTTGTGCATCCAATAGGTGTGTTTGTGTCATTGGATGAACATTTAGGTCATTTTCGTCCTCCCTAGGTTATTCTAGGGTCCAACCAATCTTGTGCATCCAATAAGTTTTAACCAATCTTGTGCATCCAATCTAGTGTGTTTGTGTCATTGATGTGGCATATGAACATTTAGGTCATTTTCGATGAACATTTAGGTCATTTTCGTCCTTTCTGACTTATTCTTGTCCAACTAGGGTTTTTTAACCAATCTTGTGCATCCAATAGGTGTGTTTGTGTGTCATTGGATGAACATTTAGGTCATTTTCGTCCTCCTAGGTTTGTTCTAGTCCAATTAGGGTTTTTAACCAATCTTGTGCATCCAATAGGTGTGTTTGTGTCATTGGATGAACATTTAGGTCATTTTCGTCCTCCCTAGACTTATTCTTGTCCAATTAGGGTTTTTAACCAATCTTGTGCATCCAATAAGTGTATTTTGTGTCATTGGATGAACATTTAGGTCATTTTCGTCCTCCCTAGGTTTATTCTAGTCCAATTAGGGTTTTTAACCAATCTTGTGCATCCAATAGGTGTGTTTGTGTCATTGGATGAACATTTAGGTCATTTTCGTCCTCCCTAGGTTATTCTAGTCCAATTAGGGTTTTTAACCAATCTTGTGCATCCAATAGGTGTGTTTGTGTCATTGGATGAACATTTAGGTCATTTCGTCCTACCTACACTGATTATTCTTGTCCAACTAGGGTTTTTAACCAATCTTGTGCATCCAATAGGTGTGTTTGTGTCATTGGATGACATTTAGGTCATTTTCGTCCTTCCTAGATTTATTCTTGTCCAATTAGGGTTTTTTAACCAATCTTGTGCATCCAATTAGTGTGTTTTGTGTCATTGGATGAACATTTAGGTCATTTTCGTCCTGTGGTTTTTAACCAATCTTGTAGGGTGTGTTTGTGTCATTGGATGAACATTTAGGTCATTTTCGTCCTCCCTAGGTTCATTCTAGTCCAATTAGGGTTTTTAACCAATCTTGTGCATCCAATAGGGTGTGTTTGTGTCATTGGATGAACATTTAGGTCATTTTCGTCCTACCTAGACTTATTCTTGTCCAATTAGGTTTTTTAACCAATCTTGTGCATCCAATAGGTGTGTTTGTGTCATTGGATGAACATTCAGGTCATTTTCGTCCTTCCTAGCACTTATTCTAGTCCAATTAGGGTTTTTAACCAATCTTGTGCATTCCAATCGTGTGTTTGTGTCATTGGATGAACATTTAGGTCATTTTCGTCCTTCCTAGGTTTGTTCTTGTCCAATTAGGGTTTTTAACCAATCTTGTGCATCCAATAGGTGTGTTTGTGTCATTGGATGAACATTTAGGTCATTTTCGTCCTCCCTAGGTTTGTTCTTGTCCAATTAGGGTTTTTAACCAATCTTGTGCATCCAATAGGTGTGTTTGTGTCATTGGATGAACATTTAGGTCATTTTCGTCCTCCCTAGACTTATTCTTGTCCAACTAGGGTTTTTAACCAATCTTGTGCATCCAATAAGTTCATTTGTGTCATTGGATGAACATTTAGGTCATTTTCGTCCTCCTTAGATTTGTTCTAGTCCAATTAGGGTTTTTAACCAATCTTGTGCATCCAATAGGTGTGTTGTGTCATTGGATGAACATTTAGGTCATTTTCGTCCTCCCTAGACTTTTCTTGTCCAACTAGAGGTTTTAACCAATCTTGTGCCTCCAAAGGTGTCCCATTTTGTGTCATCAGATGAACATTTAGGTCATTTTCGTCCTCCCTAGACTTATTCTAGTCCAATTAGGGTTTTTAACCAATCTTGTGCATCCAATAGGTGTGTTTGTGTCAGTTGGATGAACATTTAGGTCATTTTCGTCCTCCCTAGGTTTATTCTTGGTCCAACTATCAAGAGTTTTTAACCAATCTTGTGCATCCAAGAGGTGTGTTTGTGTCATTAGATGAACTTTTAGGTCAAGCCTCGTCCTCCTAATATTCTTGTCCAAATAGGGTTTTTAACCAATCTTGTGATTTCCAATAGGATTTTTGTCATTGGATGAACATCTAGGTCATTTTCTTAGATCCCTAACTTATTCTTGTCCAATTAGGGTTTTTAACCAATCTTGTGCATTCAATAGGTTCATTTGTGTCATTTCATGAACATTTAGGTCATTTTCGTCCTCCCTAGGTTTTATTCTAGTCCAATTAGGGTTTTTAACCAATCTTGTGCATCCAATAGGTGTGTTTTGTGTCATTGGATGAACATTTAGGTCATTTTCGTCCTACCTAGACTTATTCTTGTCCAATAGGGTTTTTAACCAATCTTGTGCATCCAATAGGTGTGTTTGTGTCATTGGATGAACATTAGGTCATTTTCGTCCTACCTAGGTTTATTCTAGTCCAACTAGGGTTTTTAACCAATCTTGTGCATCCAATAGGTGTGTTTGTGTCATTGGATGAACATTTAGGTCATTTTCGTCCTCCTAGACTTATTCCTAGTCCAACTAGGGTTTTTAACCAATCTTGTGCATCCAATAGGTGTGTTTGTGTCATTGGATGAACATTTAGGTAATCATTTCGTCCTAACTAGACTTATTCTTGTCCAACTAGGGTTTTTAACCAATCTCTTGTGCATCCAATAGGTGTTCATTTTGTGTCATTGGATGACATTTAGGTCATTTTCGTCCTCCCTAGACTTATTCAAGTCGAACTAGGGTTTTTAACCAATCTTGTGCATCCAATAAGTTGTGTTTGTGTCATTGGATGAACATTTAGGTCATTTTCTTAAAAACCTAGCACTTATTCTAGTCCAATTAGGGTTTTTAACCAATCTTGTGCATCCAATAGGTTCCTTTGTGTCATTGGATGAACATTTAGGTCATTTTCGTCACTTCCTTAACTTATTCTTGTCCAACTAGGGTTGTTTAACCAATCTTGTGCAGACAATAGGTCCATTTGTGTCATTGGATGAACATTTAGGTCATTTTCGTCCTCCCTAGGTTTATTCAAGCACCAACTAGGGTTTTTTAACCAATCTTGTGCATCCAATAAGTTCATTTGTGTCATTAGGATGAACATTTAGGTCATTTTTCGTCCTATCCAAACTTGTTTTTGTCCTCTATTTGCCAGTTTTTTAAATTTTGCAATTGTGCATCCAATATGTTCTTTTGTGTCATTGACATGAACAGCAAAAGATCAATGTTCGTTGGCTTAGTAAAGATTTCATACATATTCCTTGAACTACCAGATAGGGTTTTTAACTATGTTGTGACATTTCTGTTTTGTGTCATGGATGAACCAATACCACATCTAGTGTTATTCTTAACATGTTTATTTGGGTTATAACCAAGACCAGGTTTTTCATTAACATGTCTCTGGTTGCTAAGTATATCGTTCAGTTTATCTTTACTGCTAGAAACTTCAATAAATCAGACTGTATGATGCAATATGTTTTCAAGTGTCAATGGATGCAGATTTGTCATGTGAATCCTTCCTTTCAGTTGTTCATACAGGGTTTTCAACCAATCTTTGTGCATCCAATTCATGTATTCAAGCATTGGGATGTACTTATCAACTTTCGTCGAATTCACGTACTTATCATGCAATTCATTTTAAGCAATCTTGTAGCTCATCATAAGAGGGATTAGATTGTGAACTAAGGTCATTTTCTGATCCTGACTTATTCTTGCCAATAGACACAAATCTTGTGCATTCTTCTTCTGAATTGGATGAACATTTAGGTCATTTTCGTCCTCCATGCAATATTATGCTCTTTTGGTTTTTTAACCAATCTTGTCTTTAATATTTGTGTTTGTCCTATTTTTTGTCTTGTCACTTTGTGACACTCAGTTATATGCCTGTTCTAACCAATCATCATAACAGGTGATTGTCTTGCTGTCACCAATCTTTTCGTGGCTTTCTAGGCTTGTTCTCTTTCCAATTCAGAAATATTTTAAACAATCTTGACATCCAATAAGTGTGTTTGTGTCATTGGATGCTCATTTAGGTCATTTTCGTCACTGCTTGACTCATCTGAGCAACTAGGGTCTTGTTCAATCTTTTGCATCCAATGATTCTTTTGGTCATTCAAAGACAGTCCTTTTCGTTTTTCCTGTTCTCTTGTTTTGATTCATCTAGTCTGTGCAACTCCATCTCGTGCTCCCCGAGCGTTCCAAAAAGTGTTGCAGTGGTCATTTTTGCCAGATCTTTTGATTCTGCAATAGTGTGTCATCTTGGATGCCATTCCCTTTTACACCTCATGATTTTTTCCTATCTGCTGCTCATTCTTCCACAACTAGGTTTTTAGAGCCAATAGATTGTTGATCCAATGAGTGAACCTTGTGTGCAGGTCATGAATAGATTAGGTCTGTCGTCCTGCTAAACAATTTCTTAGTTCATGCATAAGGGTGTATTTAACCGAATCTTGTTCACGTCTGTAGTGCCTTCATGTCATTTCCTAAACATGTAGGTCATTTCGTCCTACCTGATTTATTCAGTTTGATACCCTGAACCAATCTTCTGCGCACAAAGAAGTTCATAATGTTCATTGGATGAACATATAACCTACTTCATTTTCGTCATCCTCAGACCATTAGCTTCAATTAAATATTAGCATCCTATGCATCCAATACATGTATTTTGTGTCATTGAAGGATGGGGGCCATTTAGGTCATTTTCGTCCTCCTAGAAATTTTTCTAGTCCAATAACTTTTATGAGAATTACTCTCCAATAGGTAAGCTTTGTACCAATTGTTGGTATCAAAGGCCTCGTTTTCATGAAAAAGGTTTATAACTGTCTTTTAAAAATTCCACAAGATTGATAATCAATTCAACAAAAGAACCTTTTATTGAACTAATGATCAATCACGGTCCCAAGGAGTTGATTCTAATCGATGGTTCACACTTACATGTATTGATCAATTACTAGTCAATATTATGCAGTAATAGTTCTACAGATTAATCAAGATACATGCATGTCAAACAATATTAATCATACAAACATAAAATGAAAATAATAAAGAGTAAGGGTTAGAGAAGAATGCACCAAGGTTTATCCTGGTTCAGTTGTCAATAAGACAATCTTACATCCAGTCCTGACAATCCAACTGGATTTCAGCTTTTTCTTCAATAGAAAGAATTGAGACTTGTTTACAGATTGTCCAGTTTTCCTCGAAACCTATCTATCTAACTTAATCTCTTTCCTATTACTTAACCCCTTGATCCTTGCAGTCACTCGACAGACTCACACAAAATCAAGTACAGCTCCTTCTTGATGATCCTTTCATCAACGAAGATCGCCACCAGTTTCTAGCTGGATTTTGATCAACCCCTTGATCCTTGCAGTCACTCGTCAGACTTACACAAGATCAAGTACAACTCCTTCTTGATGATGCCTCTCACCCAAGAAGATCGCCACCAGTTTCTAGCTGGATTTTTCGCAGTCGTTTCTTTACAAAGTATTTGTTACAAACAAAATAAAAGAAGTACAAAATGTGTCTTCAATCTTGATCAATGTATCTCACTCGAATCTGGATGTTCAATGATTGTTTATGAGATCATTGTCTTTTCTCTCAAGACTACTTTTTCAGCTCTCTTAATGATTATGGATAATCTTTTGGTTTCGATCTGAAAAAGGCAATATCAGAATGTTAACAAAGTGTTCTTCGGAGTTCTTCAGTGTTCTGAACTATATTCAAGTGTTATGATCAGTTTTTGAGAGAATAATTGAAAACTGTTTATATAGTTTCTGAAAAAACAACTAATAAATCGATTTACCAATCGATTCATTTAAGTTATAAAACACGTCTAATCGATTTGCCAATCGATTATCGCGAGTCTTGTTTTTCTTGAATCTTGAAACTATACAAACCAATCGATTTCCCAATCGATTCTTTTAAAAACACTTTTCAGTAAATTATGTGCAGACTTATATGAATCGATTGCATAATCGATGTCAGGTGTTTTGTTCCAATAATAAAGTCACACCAATCGATTACTTAATCGATTTACTACTCACATAATCGATTCACAAATATACATAATCGATTTGGCCACAAATTGAGAGTTCACTGTGATTTCAAAATATTTGTTTCAATCGATTTGCCAATCGATTGTGTTTTAAAACAGTGATTTAGCTATTTTCATGTTAATCGGAGTGCCAATCGATTTGGTAGTATGTGCCTGAAAAGTTCTTAACAGATGTTTAGTTCAATCGATTTCCCAATCGATTCATACCAAACTTAACATGATTGAAATTGTCACAATAGATTGTCCAATCGATTGTATTTGTCACAAGTTATGTTACTTTTGAAATTTTATTTAAGCAATCGATTTGCCAATCGATTAGCCTAGTAAATGGATTGTCCCTGTGACTTTCCCAATCGATTTGTTTCAATCAGTTTTACTTTGTGATGTGCACAATCGATTTGCCAATCGATTAGCCTGTAAATCAGGTTGCCACTGACTTGCACAATTTTTTATTTCTGATTGTGCCAGTCGATTGCCCAATCGATTGTATACACACAAACAGTATGTTTCCTTACAACCATTTTTATGAAATCGATTTCCTAATCGGTTTTCTCAGTAGAATTGTTGATTTCTTGAGTTCCATTGTCTCAATTGTCTGGGTTGAGTTGTTGTTCCTGAAATCTTGCTCAATTAAAATGTTACCAGATTTATCATATGATGTATGAACATTTGTATGTTTGTTAATTATGTCAAAATTAGGATTAAGAGGACTAAAGTCCAAGTTTGTATCATTGGATGAACATTTAGGTATTTTCATTGGATTCTTGTGAACTAGGGTTTTTAACCAATCTTGTGCATCCAATAGGTTCATTTGTGTCGTTGGCGGAAATTGTTGGATATCTTGAATCCATTTTGACTTCCTAATTCTTGAAACATAATTTCTTGTATCTCCAAAAGAATATCGAAAACCATATCCATAAGGATATTGCTTGGGAGGTATGAAGTAAAGAATTATAATAAATTTCAATTGAGTTCAGAGCTTTCTTCTTCTCCCCGGCATAATTCTCACCGGAACAAAACCGGAGAGATTCAATGATTTCACTTCACCACAACTCGCACAAACACACATGTAAACCCAAATCTGCTCTGGCCCGTTTCATACTAACGATACTGAGACTATTCTATACAAATTAGTTGTATTTATTGGCGTGACTCTGAGTAGAAAGGGTCAGAAGTTCTTGGTTACACATTCGAAACCTTGCAATAAAAGCCTTTACGAGTGGGACCGTGTGTTGTAAGGAGAGAAATCTTATAGGGTTGGAAGTCCTTGCGTGAACCGATATTGTAGAGAAGCTCGAGTAGGCATCAGATTAGCTTTAAGTATATAAAATGGGATAAAACTCGCGGATTTCAAGTATCAGCTTACCGCGGCTTCAATGATTTGGAAGAGTAATCGATTGGGAAATACGATTTGGAAAACATTTCACGAAATTCAAAACCTTGATCGGGTAACACATCGGGATATGCGCTGACAAACGTTCTGGGAATTGAGAGCATTAGACGGTCGAAGGGCATCACTTAAGGGAATCCTCCACATGACCTTGATTTGAATCAGATTGGAAGTTTGCAATTATTCAGGAGTGATGACTAAGATATACTCATTTGAGAGTCGATAGTCTGGACAACTCAGCATGTATGATCATAATAGTCATATCGAGGGTTGAGAGTATACAGAGTCAATTTGGTTAAGCGAACTGGATGATCAGTATTATTTCTGGTTAGACATAATTTGGGTATTGCAAGTCGATGAGGAATATCTGGGAGAAGGAATGATACAGTAATTATCGACGCAGGTAAAGATAACTTGTTTTTCGCAGAGGTAAATGGTTTTTGCGTTGATGACCTCAGATGCGTATTTGACTTTTGAACTTGGTATTGTACATAAAATGACCTCAGCCTGCAGTATTCCAATATCAACTGTTGTTGCAAAACATATGCAGATTGGCAAATGCGATATGTGATAGGTTAATGAGTTCTTGTGATGATAGATTAATACTTATCGAGTGTATAGGATCTACAATGAGATTATGTATCGAATATGCGTATTTGGGTAGAGAAGTCGTATGTGGGATAAGATTAGATATATCTTGTGGTTGATTATATAATGTATAGGTACTGTTACATGCTTTAGCAAATCGGACCGTGTTAGGAAAAATCGGGTATTGTAGACAAGTCCTAGTGTACATGAGTTTCCTACAACAGGTATTAAAGAAACAGTGGAAGAAGACTCACCTCTTTAATGTCATAGGAGGATTTTTGATTGGGCCTAAATCGATATTATTTAGTGCTCCTTCCGTGATAGAAAGTTATCAAAAGATATAAAGTAAACCAAGGAGAACTGAGGTCAGCGAATATTACAGAATGGACATAAATCGAATTACCCTATCTGAGCATAATGTTTCTGTTAACTTTTAACTTAAATCAGTTGATGCGGAATCGATTTCGTATTGCCTTGTGGTAGATGTTTAACATGATATACTATATATAGAAGATGATCATTGCAGAGTGCTTTAGTTCTACATCCTTATACTCTTGTTTACATACATATGTCATAACTTTGTCACAATGAAGATAGTTTCATCATGTGTCAGCAGTCTTAAATGTTCACGAGTGGAACTATACTAAAATAGCGGAGTACATAACTGTGTAATATCACTATTTACTGATACATCATATATTTTGTAAGTGAATATTGGTTGACTAGATGATAATCTCTAGAAAGATAGATATTATAGATAGGTGCTCAGGGAGAACAATCTTAATACATTTCCGATGATTATAACTCATGTAAATGATTGTAGAGTAGTGATGCGTTAATCTATTCAGAAAAGATTAGAAGACCTTTTGTTTTAAAACGCTATTGTATTATATACATGTCTGTAAAATAGAGAATCTTTAGAATCTAACAAACAGCGGAAACTTGTCTTGTTAATAATATGTCCAGCTTAGTATAACTGGCCGTGGATTATATATTCTTGTATGATGGAGGTCGGTCATTATCAAGTAAAGAGTCGTCGATCTGGATTTGAGAATTTCTGGGCTGACCCTTAGGCCGGGTAAACTACGATGGGGTGGTTCCTGAGCAAGGACTGCATAAGGGGTGATGAATAGACCAAGGCACAGTCGTTTTGGTAGATAAACTTGGTGGTCCCGTAGAGATAGATCTCACATGGTAAGAACTGACCGCAGGTCAAATCAATCAAGAATGTGGGTGGATTCGTCTTGGCTACTGGTGAGATAGAGTACTGCTGATAGGTGTGTACTGATGTATTCTGTCCCAGTGAGGAGATCGCTACGAAGGCTGGAGTATAAAAATTGAGTGTTTGAGTGGTAGATCCAGGTTAAGAACATCTTAGGCACTCTCAGGGTTCAAGGGTGGAGGTTAAACTGGGGACCATCTGTATATTATTCTTTGCTGTGAGAAGAAGTGAGACGTAGATCATTAATCGTGAAATTTCCGATACGCTCGGTATTTTCAGCGGAGGCGGTGTGGACGTTATGGTGTTTGTTTTTGTGAGATTTTGTGAGCACAGAATCCAAGAATATTACCGCATTGTGATATAGACTCTCTAGAGTGATATACTTCTATCTTCGCATAGCTACATCTCGGATCTCTTGCGTTACGTTGTAGAGCTTGTGTGCTTATAAGTTGGCTTAAGTGTTATGTTTTTTGATTACTTTGTGTAATGTCCGTCATAAGATGTGGGTATAGATTGTCCTCGTCTGTGTGCACTTGCAAATAGGCCTGATTTTTGATCTACAGTATTAGCTACAATGGATAATATAGCTGGATGAGTATGTATTCTTTGATTTGTGTTTATTCGGAGGTCATGGATGTACCTAAATTGGATTACGCTTTAGTTGGTATAAGTAGATATTTTGAAATCGTGAGGTTTTATGGAAACAAGTAGTCAATGTTTTGATTGCATAAACACGCTCTCATTTCGATGCCATGATGTTCCAATGGGACGCAAAGTGGCACTAGCCTGATTTGGATGATGTATCAGAGCATTAATTGGTTTTGTGTGGTAATATATCACAATGCTCAGTTGAAGCTAGATATTTTTGGGGATATGCTCATAAAGCCTATGTATCGAAAGTTCTCATGACTGTATAGAAAGTATGAGATCCTGAATGGAGTTTATGATTCCATCCAATGACCACAGTGCAAACAGCTATGCTCTATGTTTGTTGGTTGGAATTTGCTGACAGTAGATTGGAGGTGAGTAGTATTAATCACTAGATGTTGAGTGTCTATAGATATAATTCACCTTCTAGGGAGAAAGATCGAATAGTCAGGGAGGCAATTCATAATTTTCCTCATAAATTCGATTCTCTAATGACTGATACTAACACACCTAGGAACTTGGATGCCAACTAATATTTGGTGGTAAACAAAGTCACCCTGATGGAGTTGGACCAATAATACGAGTTATGGTAGGAGGTATTGAATATTGTACCGTTAAACTGTCTCTTTATATTAAAAATCGATTGCCACAAATGACATCTAATATCACAGCTATTGTGTTATTTGCTCTTACGTTGATTGGTTCTTATGAAGTCTCTAAATAAAGGGACAAAATATGTGGAAACGCTCATAGGGTAAGGCGAATTGAACACCACATGACACTTGATTAGGGCAATGGTTCATCCACG
>PGTU02013355.1:0-14192 GCA_002896215.2 Cicer echinospermum
TTATAATATCAACTAATTATTATAAAATATAATAAAAGAAATGAAAAACAAACAAAATAATAAAAAAAGTTAAGATTATGTCATCAATTAATTTATTCAGGCCTGACTCCTCTAAAATGTCCCAGTGGAGTCCGCCAGCTGTGCGCGAACCTAAAATTTCGAGTTGTTTCTCGAATCAATGGAGTCGCCCACCAAAATTTATTTTAAAATAGGACAATATTGAAAACCTTAATAGTAAAAAAAAAAGATGTGGTCTTTGAAACCAAATTTTGAGTTCGGGAGTCGATTATGCGTAGGGAAGGTACTGGCACCCTACAACATCCGTTAAAAATACGGTTACCTATAATTAATTGTGCAAAATTAATATTAACTTAAGTATATTTATTTTTCTATATTATTAAATATAAATAACAATTATTACTATATTTAAAATATGATTTTGAAATAAATATGTACTTAACAATAAAAGGACAAAAAAAATAAATTTTATTTATGTGCTTGACAAGAATGTGATCTTGCTCCTACCTATCTCCCGGGTGCGATGGAGAAATCAAAGCTACGTAATTCTTGTTTAAAAACAAACGGATGTGTTGAGTGTGTTTTAAAGAAAATTTGTTTTGTGATAAAAAAAATGTTTTGACAAAATAGAAAAATAAAAAGAGTTTGATTTGAATAGATATATTAAAATACGAGTTTTAAGACGATCAAGTTTGGTACACTCGTGTCCCAAAACTCAAGGAATAAAGAAGATGTCGCATCTAATTTAATCCTCTAAAAAAAATATTTTTATTATTCTCGATTTTTAAATTGAGTTTCAAAACCACCAAGTAGTACAACTTGTGTTTTAACACTCAGAGATAAAAAAGAGTTACATCTAATAAATAGGTCGATTTTAGATTAGTTCATTAAAATAAATAAATGAATGAATAAAATTAATAAAATAAAATAAATAAGTTAAATAAAGAGAGTTTTAGAACTATCAAGTTGTACCACTTGTATCCTAACAACTCAAAGATTAAAAAGATGTCACATCTAATTAATCTTTAACATAATATTTATTTGTATTTTTATGATGAAATTGATATTTAATTATGAAGAAAATTAAACCTTTTTTTTAAAATAAAAAAAAAGTAAAATGAATAGATTTAAATGGATTGAGATTAGTAAAATTTAAATGAGTTGAGATTAGTAAAATTTAAATGGGTTGAGATTAGTAAAATAAAAATGAGTTGAGATTATTAAAATTTAAATGAGTTGAGATTAGTAAATAAAAATGGGTTGAGATTAGTAAAATAAAAATGAGTTTGAGATTTAGTAAAATTTAAAATGGGTTGAGATTAGTAAAAATAAAAATGGGTTGAGATTAGTAAAATAAAAATGGGTTGAGATTAGTAAAATAAAAAGAATGGATGGATTTAAATGGACTGAGTTACATATGGGCTTAGATTAAAATGAATAGTAGTAAGGAGTCCCAAGCCCAAACTAACTTAAACAAAAAACAAAGTTTAAAACAGAGAACCCTAATTTAGAGGGGGAGCGGCCGCTTTGGGAAACATGAAACAAACCAACAAGAAAAACATTGTCTTCTTCCTTGTTCCATTCTCTGTTTTGAAAATAGAAGTGAAAATATGGATGGATGCATCAATCGAACAAAAGGAAAATGAAGAGGAACAAGGAAATAGTGATGGCGGCCATAACGCCAACGATGGCCTTTACACCAACGGCGACCTTAGCGCCAACGGCGACGTCAACTTCGGCGATGGTGACGGTGCCGACGACGACAATGGCAACCACGAAGAAGACAACATCAGGTTCGGATTTTTTAATTGTTTCGTTCATTAAATAAAAAAAATTTACATTTTTTAAATAAAAGAGTGATGTTGATGATGATGATAAATAGCAAGATACATATTGTACAGGAAGAAAAAAAAGATACCTTAATATTTCATGTTTGTTACTAAAAACTCCTTCTGATTTATTTCCTTTTTCCTTCTTTGTAAGTGTATTTTTTTTAGTAGAGTTAATCTCAGCTCTCTCCTTTGTAAACAAAATGGGGATGTACTTATAGAGTTTTTTTTTTTTTTTTATATGTTTAGTTGTTTTCTGGTCTGTGCCATTGTTTGAGTTTGAGCTTTCTAAAACCTTGTTTGATGTTTTAATTTCTTTGCTCATAACCTGCATTTTCCTGCACCTCTGATGCCTTCATAGTTTTAGCTTATTTGTTTTGATCTGTTGATTGGCTGAGCTTTTATTTGTCTTTTAGTTTCTTTTTTTTAAACTCAAAAATTTGTCTCTCTTTGTTCTGCACAAAGTGTACCAAGACTGACTTTAAAAAAAAAATGTTTTTATGTTTCTCTAATTAGTTAAAACAGGAACAGATGTATCCATAAGCATGGCTTGTGCATCAATGGCAGTCATCATCAACATAGCAGGGTTTGGCAGTGAACAAAGTCAACATAGCATGGCTTGATCTGATTTAATTTTTATTGTAATTTATTTTTGCCTTTATTTTAGTTTGTAATTTGATTTGGTTTTAACATTCTAATTAGATTTGAAATTTTAAATTTATGATACATAATGAAATTATTTATTGTAAATATTTTATTTCCTTATTTAAATACATATTTCTTTTTTTATTTATTTTTAACCAAATTGGACAAAATTGGGGTACTACAGCTGCCCCTATTTAATTATATTTTACTTGAAAAATATGAAAATATGAATAACAAAATGGTATTCGTTTTCATGTTATCAGGTAAAAGATAAGTAAATATAAGGACCTAAATTTTGTCCAATAACAAACACATGTATTAAAGTGCATTTGAAATGTTAAAGTGAGAATGATGCAAATTTTTTAGACTTGCAGAATAATCGTCTTCGGATTAACTACCGATGCGTAGATCGACATAAATAAAGATGATCGTCTTCGGATTGGTTACCGATGCGTAGATCAACAGGAATGAAGGTGATCGTCTTCGGATTGGTTACCGATGTGTGGATCTATAGAAATTAAAAATGATCGTCTTCGGATTGGTTACCGATGCGTTGATCTATAGAAATGAAAGTGATCGTCTCAGATTGTTTATCGATGCGTAGATCTATAGAAATGAAAGTGATCGTCTTCGGATTGGTTACCATTGTGTGGATCTATAGAAAATTAAAAATGATCGTCTTCGGATTGATTACCGATGCGTAGATCTATAGAAAAATAAAAGTGATCGTCTTCGGATTGTTTACCGATGCGTAGATCTATATAAATGAAAGTGATCGTCTTCGGATTGGTTACTGATGTGTAGATCTATAGAAATGAAAGTGATCGTCTTCGGATTTTTTACCGATGCGTAGATCTATATAAATGAAAGTGATCGTCTTCGGATTGATTACCGATGCGTAGATCTATAGAAATGAAAGTGATCGTCTTCAGATTGTTTACCGATGCGTAGATCTATAGAAATGAAAAAATGATCGTCTTCGGATTGGTTACCGATGTGTAGATCTATAGAAATGAAAGTGATCGACTTCGGATTGTTTACCGATACGTAGATCATAATTGATCCAATCATGAAGGTGGATAAAGAGGGAGAATAAGTATATGATACTTGCAATTCGAACGATAAGGTATGAATGATTCGTGTGTGCGTGATGCATTGAGTATAGGTAAAGTGTCAACTAAGATGCATGGATCATGTGAGTATGAGGAAATTATGTATGGTTTATGTGTCATGCATTATAGATAAATTTTTGTTCTTTTATTTGATTCCCCGATCCTTATGTTTTTCTCCGTCCCAAGATTCAATGGATAAGTAAAGACAAATATTGTTTCCACATGATGACTCTTCATATCTATCGAATGACGCTTTTTTTGAAAGTGAAGCAAAAATCCATTGTTTTAAAAATGACTACCCTCCTTATTATTCTTAACGCACTCATATATCTTGAGAATCAAACGAGTTCCCGTGTAATATTTTCAAGTGTCAAAATGTTTAAAATATTTTTATATTTTCACATATTTCAAATTCCAGCATTTATTATTATAAAACAAAATTTGAAACAATAGAACACTCAATAATGAAAGTGGATTGGTATGTAAACGTACAAAATCGAATGACAATATTGGAAAATGAACATTCGTTACATTAAAAGCAAAACAATTAGGCAGGGGTTACAATGTGGGGGATGAGTTAATTTTAATTTAAGTGAAGACATAACAAACGCTAGTCATTCTTGTAATTAGGAATCCTAATAATTATGCTTCCAAGAATAATAATTGCCACAGTTTGAAGTGCTTGATTTTTTTTATCCCTAACTTTTGCATGGACTACTCTTCCAAGTTTCCAATCCATTGGGATGCTCTAATTTTTGCCTAGGTCGCCTTTTCAGGTTTTCAACCTAGCGAGCTCGTCACCGTATTTTAAGCATAATATTTTTTTGACTGCATCTGAATTTACCGGAAGTGGAAGGTCATCTCCATCCATTTCTGCGAGTATTAGAGCTCCTCCAGAAAAAGCTTTTCTCACAACATATGGTCTTCGTAATTCGGGGTCCACTTTCCATGAAAATCCTTCTTTATGGGCAATATTTTTCTTTAACACCAAGTCCCTTCTTGAAACTCTCGAGGACAGACTTTTTTCTCCTATGCCTTTTTAAGTCTTTTTTGATATAGCTGGCCATGACATAGAGCTATCATTCTTTTTTCTTCTATGAGATTTAATTGGTCCAAATCGTGATTGAACCCACTCCGCCTCTTCCAGTTTTGTTTCCATCAAGACTCTGATTGAGGGAATTTCAACTTCAATGGGGAAGTACCGCTTCCATTCCATACACCAATGAGAAGGGAGTTGCCCCTGTTGAGGTACGAACAGAGGTTCTATAGCCATGTAATGCAAAGGGGAGCATTTCATGCCAATACTTATATGTCTGCACCATCTTTTGTATGATCTTCTTGATATTCTTATTTGCTGCTTCTACAGTCCCATTCATTTTTGGACGATGGCGAAGAATTATGATGCTGAGTTTTGAAACTATCACACAACTCCTTCATCATTTTATTATTCACATTGGTCGCATTGTCAGGTGATTATCTTATTTGGTAACCACACTTCTCGTCACATTGGCATAAGAAGCAGCTTCAACCCTTTTTGTGAAGTAATCAATAGCTACCAAGATAAATCGATGACCATTGGAAGCTTTTTGGCTCGATGAGTCCAATAACATCCTTCCCCCACATTGAAAACGGCCATGGTGATGTTAGAAACATTCAAAGAGGTGGGCGGTACATGTATTTTATCAGCATATATTTGACACTTATGACATTTCTTTACGTGACTAAAGCAATCAGATTCCATAGTCAACCAATAATAGCCAGCCCTCAAGATTTTTCTTGCCATTGCGTGTCCATTTGCATGAGTTCCAAAAGAACTTCATGAACCTCTTGAATAATTTTCTCTGCTTCTGCTTGATCCACACATCTGAGGAGAACCATATCATGATTTCTCTTGTAAAGCACATCACCATTTAAGAAGAAGTTCGTTGAGAGTCTCCTCAAAACCCTCTTGTCGTTTTCTGAAATACCTGATGGATATTCTCTATTCTTAACATGGGATTTGATATCATCAAACCATGGTTTGCTATCAAGCTCTTCTTCTATTGATAAGCAATATGCAGGTTTATCTCTTTGTTGACATTTTTATGACCGGCCTGTCTTGATTAGTGGTTATTTTTGAACATTGACGACAAATGGCCAAGGCATCAGCTAACTGGTTTTCTTCTCGAGGGATATGGTGAAAAGTAATCTTCTCAAGTGTGTTATTCAATTCTTTGATATGGGTGTGATACAGAATCAATTTAGAATCTCGCGTTTCCCACTCTCCTTTCGTCTGATGGATGACCAACAATGAGTCTCCATATACCTCAAAAAATTTTTACATTTGATTCGATAGCTGCTTTAATGCCCATAACACATGCTTCATATTCTGCAATATTGTTTGTACAATCAAAACACAACCTAGCCGTAAATGGAGTGAACTGGTTCTCTGGAGAAATCAAAATGGCTTCCAATTCGATGCCCTAACGCATTAGAGGCACCATCAAACACCAACCTCCATTTTTCTTTATCAGATGATTCAATCTCTTCAACTAAAGCATTATGTCTTCATCGGGGATTCACACTGCATTGATTGATAATTTCTACGGGTTGTTGGGCTAAGTACTCTGCTAGTGCGTTCCTTTGATAGATTTTTTGTAAGTACTATACCAAATCGTATTGTGATAACAACATCTGCCAACGGGCGATCCTTCCAGTAAGAGCAGGTTTCTCAAAGATGTATTTAATTGGGTCCATTTTAGAACACCAACCAAGTTGTATGACATAACATGTATTGCTCAACCGACGAGCAACCCATGCCAATACATGCTCAACATGTTCGTTCAAGCAGTGAATATCTTGTTTCACAACTGGTGACTTTTTGCTCAAATTAATAAATAGCATGTTCTTTCCTACCAGATCACATGCTGCCCCAGTACGCAGCCCATTGACTCGTCAAGTACTGATTAAGTACATAATAAGTTGTTTTCCCAGGAAGCAGGAGGCACTAGGATGAGAGGTTTTGGATAAGGTACTACTTATCCTTTCGAAGCTTTTTGACCAAATTCTCATTTCATTCACCTTTTGGTCTTACACAACCAATTTGAAAATCGTTTTGCATGATAGCGGTGAGATGCGATATAAACTCGCAATGTAATTCAATCTACCCAAAAAGCCACAAACTTCTTTTCCGTGCGTGGAGCCGACATTTCTTGTATTGCTCTTACTTTATCTGGGTCCACCTCTATCCCTTTTGACTAACGATAACCCAAGAACTTGCCTGACTACACCCAAAATGTGCATTTAGCAGGTTTAAATGGAGGTCTGAACTTTCCTTAGTCGCTCAAATAACTTTTGAAGGTTAACAACATGGTCTTCTTCAGTCGAGATTTTGGTGATCATATCATCCACGCGTAACCTCTATTTCTTTATGCATCATGTTCATGAAACAAGGTTACCAAATGCTCTTTGATAGGTTGCCCCGTCATTCTTCAATCCAAATGGCATCACTTTATGCAGAAAAGTTCCCCATTGTGTGAGAATTGTAGTTTTCCTCCATATCTTCGCGAAGCATCTGATTTGATTGTACCCTGAGAAACCATCCATGAAGGAGAAAAGAGTATTGACAGTGCTATCCACTAGGACATCAATATGAGGTAGAGGCAAAATCATCTTTAGGACTAGCTTATTTAATCCCGATAATCAACGCACATTCGAACCATTTCCATCTTTCTTTGGAACTGCTACAATATTAGCCACCATTGAGGATATTTGCTACTGCTAAGAAACAGCATCAAAATTGTTCTTGACCTCTTCTCTAATTTTAAGTGACATATAAAAGGTCTCATCCTTCTCAACTTATGTTTAATTGGAGTGTATTCAGACTTCGAGCGGTAGCTTGTGTTCACTATTGTTAGTATTAACCCGGGCATATCCTGATTGACATGCAAAAAACATCCACATATAAATTAAAAGTTTAACCAACTTTTCTCGCTCACTTTTCTTTCATAGACATACCAATTTTTAACTTCTTTTTTTATCACGCTCGTCCCTAAATTGATCACCTCAACTGGTTTCTTGATAGGCGTTGGATATCTTAGCTTCCTGTTCAATAAGCTTTCTAATTCTGGGGGAAAGCACACAATGCGTCTCACAATCCTCATCAGCATGAATAATCAGAACGTTCAAAATTACAAGAAATGGTTCTAGCGATGCTATTTTCAACAATTCATTTCGAACTCTGCATTGTTTAAAATTAAGAAGAAAGGAAAAAAAAAGAAATATGAATAAGGATTGCCAAAAGAAGAGAAAAGAGAAAAGAGAAAAGAGAAAAAACAAAACCAGTTGGAGAATTCAAAAATGCATTTATTGATAATAAGTACGGAATTGAAATACATATGCCCTAACTAGTTATCCTTATAGCCTTGGGCAATGTAACACCCCGTTTTTCAAAGCGAGGGTATATTTTTTTTCAAAAGAATTTAAAATAAAGCAGAGAAATAAATAAAGAAATGCCTTTGGATAAATAATTGAGTCATTATAATTTACAGGCAGCGGAAAAGTTACTCCAATTATAAATCCAAACCATTTACCCAACAACAAATGGTACATGTAACCCATCGGAAATAACATGTCAAGCTGACAATATTAGTATAGGTACAGTCTTCCATTTTAAAATAGGGATCTTTTGTGAATTTGGTACCCGATTTTCCCAGTGAGCTAGCTTGCTTTCTTGTTTTTCTTTTACAGCATTCTCTTGATCAGCTTTGGTAGGTACATATCTCAACCCGTACTTATCCTTCTTTTTTGGTATTTCTATCAATTTCCAGAATTTAACAAAAGCTCCTCCTTCCGACATGGATTTTGTAAACTTCAATGATGTGGTAGATAGTTTTGGTTCTTTTAAATGAAGTCCTTCACCCATGAAGATAGCATTGGCGATTTCTAATGCTTGGAAAGAAGTCTCAATGGCTTCCTCTGCTTCTCCAATGTATCCCGTAGAAGATAGATGACTCACTATCATATCTTCTTCCCCAGATATTATCACCAGCTTATTGTTCACTATAAACTTTAGCTTTTGATGGAGAGTGGATGTTACTGCTCCAGCAGCTTGAATCCACGGTCTCCATAAAAGACAACTGTACGCCGGTTTAATATCCATCACTTGGAAAGTTATCTCAAAGATATGGGGTCCGATTTGAATCGGCATGTCAATCTCACCAACAACCTGTCTTCTAGATCCATCAAACGCTTTCACCACCAAAGCACTAGGCTTCAAACAGGCTCCCTCAATAAATAGTTTTGATAGTGTTGATTTAGGCATGAAATTTAACGACGAACCATTATCTACTAGCACTCGTACAAGAATATGATCGTGACACCTCACAGAGATGTGTAGTGCTTTATTATGCTCTGTCCCTTCAGCTGATAATTCATTATCGCTAAAACTTAGACAACTGCTAGCAGTGATGTTACCGAAACTCCATCAAACTGATCGACAGTGATATCGTGAGTAACATAGGCTTCGTTTAAATCTTTCATCAGTGCCCTTCTATGTGCTTCAGAATTCAATAACAAGGAGAGAATTGATATCTTGGAAGGGGTTTGATTTAGCTGATCCACCACCTTATATTCACTTTGCTTGACAAACTTCAAAAATTCATTAGCTTCTTCTTCAGACACCGTCTTTTTACTGATCTCTTGTCCTTTTATGGCATGATACATATCTTCTTTTCCTTTTTCTCCATGAACCTCATTTTTCC
Source organism: Cicer echinospermum (assembly GCA_002896215.2). Classification (NCBI taxonomy): domain Eukaryota; kingdom Viridiplantae; phylum Streptophyta; class Magnoliopsida; order Fabales; family Fabaceae; genus Cicer; species Cicer echinospermum. The sequence continues at coordinate 9,346 of PGTU02013355.1, forward strand.
TAAGTTTTTCAGGAGTGTATACTCGACCACTCCGAGTCATTCCACCAATCCCTGAGATGTTAGTGACATCAGTTCCTTTAGGTTCAAAACTATCACTTGGTAGATGATTGGCCAAATGGGATGTGATTTCGTATTTCCACGGTACCGCCTTGGTATTTCCGTAAGGAAAAGGGGTTGGTGCTTGGACAATTATTGCATTTGGCCTGCTAGGAGTTGGCTTAATATTCTCCTTTTTGTAAAGAATTTCCAATGGTTTTGGGAAAGATATATTATTTCCCACACACGACTCCATGGTGAACACAAGACCATCTGTTGCATATTGGTCTATCCCATCTTCAATAACATTGATGGAGGCATCCATATGGCCCGGCAAGGGATTACTCCCTATGTTGGGACTATCCTCTTTGAAGGTAAGCCACTTTGCATTAATCAATTCCTGCACTTTAGATTTTAAGGCTTGGCAATCTTCGATGGAATGCCCCACGGCTCCTGCATGGTATTCGCATTTAGCGTTTGGATTGTACCATTTTGGAAATGGTGGTTCAAGAGGTTCATTGGTCTTGGGACTACCATTGAATTTGAAGTAAGTGAGGCAACAATTGGCTCAAGACGTGACATGAATTGGTGTCAAAATGGCCGTTATCTTTTTTGAATTGACAGGTGGTCAGTGTAGTGATTTGAGTATTGGACTTTGGTTCCATTGTCCTTGTTAGGAAAAAATGCGGTGGTGGTGGTTGATAAAAAGGTGCCTTGAAAGGTGATATTGAGGGTATGAGGCTTGGGTGTGGTGCGGCCACATATGGATAAGGAATGTAAGGTGTTTGGTGGTATCGGGGTTGGAAAGTGGGGGTCGATGAAGAATAATGGGTGGAAAATAGGAGGACTTTGGGTTTACCATTACAGCATTTAGCAGTCCGCATTCTTTCTTTTTGTGAAGGTCGTCTGGGTCTTTTTATGCCAGTTGTTGCACATACGATCTTTCACTCCTCATCCCACTTTCTATCCTTTCTCTCCTATCATGACCGATCGAAAGTTTGATGATATACTCCCAATCAATCTTATCATAAAAGGCGACTGTAGAGTATCATAAATATACCGAACATTTCTCTTTCAGATAAGGGAGGTTCCAAACTTGTGATGCCATTTCCCATCACCGCTGTGCATACTCTTGAGAGATTCATTATCCTTTTTCGATGAATTTTGCAGTTGCCATCCTATCAGGGTCCATGTCCATGTTGTACCTGTATTGTTTCAAAAAAGCATTCGGCCAGGTCTTTCATGAACGAATTCCTTTTCGCTCGAGATGCTGATATACCAACTTAACGAGTGCCCCACTCAAACTGTCTTGGAAAAAGTGAATGAGCAGCTTGTCGTTATGAGCATGAGAAGCCATTTTTCACCTGCTAATACATAGTAGAAGATTTTAGGACATGTGTTGTCCTTGTATTTTCAAAGTAAGGAACTTGATTTGGGAGGGAAATAGTCACATCAGGAACCAGACACATACTATAGCTTTCAAGGCCATAAAACATATATACCCCTTAATTGCTTTTTATTTCGCTCTTCCAAGACATGGAATTTTTCCTTTGATTGTGTATCATCCCCAGTGTGAGGTTGATGCCAATTTCCGTTAGCATCAAAATGGAGCACTTGAGGTACACTATATGGAATATTTTCTGTGGGTATAGTGTTTTGGGGTGGCACATAGCCCAGATGAGGTGGGATTTGTGATTGGTTTAAGTTTTGGGGATTGACAGCTGAGTGGTTTTGGTTATTTTCTATGGGGTTGATGACTACAGGCGGAGTATAACCAGGCGGGAGACCATATATAGGAAATTGCATAGTTGCAGTGCGGAATTGTTGGTTAGTCGGGGTAAAACCCGGTGGATGAGAAGGAGTAGTTTGGTGTTCTTCATTTACAATTGGAGGATCCCCATCTGTATTCTCCTTCCTTGCCAAAGCCTGTATAGCTTCCAAGATTCGATCGACCTTTTCCTTCAGTTGGTTGACATCCGCTCTCATCACCTCTTGGTTTTGCTCGAGTTCATCTATGATCTTGGAATTCGCGCGCGTTCGATAAGGGTGTCGGGGAAACAGCTTTATTGATTTTTTTTCTGTTTTTTTTATTAAAAAAGTAAATAAATAAATAAAATTTCTATGAGTATTAAAATATGAATGCGATGGAAATAAAATAAATTAGTTAATTATGATAGTTGGATAGTGGGGAATCATACGCCTTAGGTAATAGCAAGGACAAATTATTAGTGAAGAAAATATGAGGACTGGAAATCAAAATAGAAAATCCTTCATTGATAAGAAAAAGAGTACCTCATATTCAAATTAAAAACTACATTGACTATGGGATTTCAATCTTCTTTTTTAATAGGACAACCAATTTTCTCCTCCAATTCTTCTATCAAATTTTTGCAATATTCAACGAGCTTGTAGACTTTGACTAGAGTATTCAACGGATGCATTACCGCATCAATCTCTCTTAGATGCTTTGGAATTTTTAAGACTGCTTGATTAGCTAGCATTGCCAATTTTGAAAAACAGTCTTTCCAATGTCTTCCTTTATCTTCCAGCTCTTTATAGATCTCTTGATTCTTTAATTGACCTAGCAACACCATAAACCGATCCTCCCAATATAAGGTTTCGTCCTTTAGGTCACTATAGATCTTTTCTTGGTAATCAATGTAATTCTTTAGCTCACTAGAATTCTCCATTTCTTTTCTTAGTGCGTCTTGATGTTTTGAGAGTAGTTCTTCAATTTCTTCTTTGTGTTGCCTCTCATTCCTTACTTGACTCTCATACTCAGCAACCATTTTTTTCAGTTGTTTCTTTAAATCTTCAAACTCTTTTTTTTTTTTATCTTCTTTTCAGAGCTTGTTGATTTTGTCCACATCTTGTATGTCAAGTTTATTTTCTTTTTCAATTTTCAACCTCTTGTTACTTCTTTCAATTAACTGACTTTTACATGTGTTTTCTGATCGTAAGTTCTCATTCTCTTAGGAGACTTTTTCTAACTTCACTTGTAGCTCTTTTTTCTCCTCCTCAGATTTCAACAATAATGCTTTGAGTTCTCCTATTTCTTCATTGGTGGCAATGGTAGGTTCATATATTTCCTGATCACTCGAGGGTGTATTGTGGAAAGGCAACTTGATTTCTTGGACTCTATTATTTACCCATTGTTGATTGGGTTCTTTTGTGCTGCAAATTCTGCATCCAAGTGCTTTTCCTTTTCTGATGATCTTTTCCCAAGCTCGACTTATCCTTCGCAACATCGGTGGGTCTACTATACCCGTATTGTGCAAAATAAAAGCTTCCAACGACTTATCATCTGGCTTTTCCAACATAGGGTAGCCAAGTTGTCTCAATGCTACCATCGGATTGTAATTAATACATCCTTTGGTTCCCATGGGAGGCACATTTGGGAAATCTCTGCATTGACATATTACTTCCTCCACCCCTTGTTCTCTGTGATACCATGAAATTGTGTCTCCAGTAAGGCTAGCTATACTTTGAGCCCATTCACGATTATCTTTAATTCCAATATGATACCCTTTCTTGAACATATGAGACATAAACCAGATATACAGCACTGGAGCACAACACATAATTGTTCCCCCTTTCTTCTCATGTCGCGTATGTAGAGAGTAGTATACATCAGCAAGAATCGCGGGAACTGGATTTTGCTTATGTTTGTTAAAAGATAAGAAGACATCGATAGCAGCAAAATCAACAAAATTATCAAGGTTTGGGAATAAAACAATACCATAGATTATTAGAGCCAAAACGTCTATAAAAGCACTCCATTCTTTTTTAATGGCTAAATCGTGGCACTTTTGCTCTAGATATTTTCTTGAAAAACCATGAATGGCTCCTTTTTCTTCTTTTGTACTTGCCAACTCTCTTATATCGATTTTCAATACTTCCGAAATTGCCTACAAACTTGGTGGTTGCCCAGTATATCGATAAGGATTTCTTTTCTCTAGGGAATAACCCAATATTCGCTCAAATTCCTCTAATGTCGGGGCCAACTGAAAGTCTTGAAAGGTGAAACATCTTAAGAGAGGGTCGTAGTACTGAGCCAACGTCGTGAGTGCCCCTATTTGCACATTTACTGCCAAGAGATTTAGGATCTTCCCATATTTACGAAAGAAACTCTCACGTTGTATAGTTTTCATTTGATTGCTAATGTCTCTTAAACTTTTCAAATCAGGTTGTTTAAACTTTAAAAGTAAAGTTTTTCTCTTTTCCAATCCCATTGTCCACTTTAATTTAACACGTGATTAAGGTTCTTATGATTCCCCAACAATCCTGAAAATTGATGCAAAATGCCAGTTCATTTTCCAAAAGAAACAATGTCATGTCATGAGATATGAATGCAATTATGTAGAATGATTGTTGTGAATATATAACATTTTGAATGAATGTATTGGGTGCTTTTTGCTTATATGGATATTCTTATAATGAAAATGGTCTATTGGCTTATGTAGTGAAACTCTCACAATGGTGGCTCTATAGTTCTAAACACGGTCCCTAGAGCCAATAATCTCATTTTGGAATATTGTCAACAACAATAGGTAAACTATTTGGAGTGACAATACCCTCAACAAGATCAAACTCTAGGTGAGATTTTCATGCTAACCAAACAGGATGTACATCCAGAAGGCTACCACTACACAACCTCGAAACTAAACTTAAGTTTTGTTCAAACCTGGGTGTAAGGTTCCACTCATAAGTGTGTGTCTTAATAAAAGTGTAGGGAGTAGAATAAGTATGATTCAATAACTCCATAACGATAATAAAACATATAATAAATAATAAATAAATAAATAGATAAA
>PGTU02013357.1:0-14803 GCA_002896215.2 Cicer echinospermum
GGGTGGAACAAAGATTTTGTGTAAGACACCTCTATAACAACTTCAGAAAAATTCACCCAGGGAAGAAGCTTAAGGAATTGATGTGGAAGGCAGCCAGGTTAACATATCATCAAGCATGGGAAAGAGAAATGAAAGAGTTGAGGAAAGTTAACGAAGAGGCCTACAAATATTTAGTGAAGATTCCTCCAAGGTTTTGGTCAAAGTCAAGATTTAGTTTCCATTCTAAATGTGATGTGCTTGTTAATAATATGTCAGAGACATTCAATAGTGTCATAATTGGACCTAGAGGGAAACCCATAGTGACAATGTTTGAAGACATCAAATTATACTTAATGGAAAGGTGGGCTAGAAATAGAACTACATTGGAAAGGTACACTTGTTCTGTTCTGCCTCAAATCAAGAAAAAGTTAGCAAAGGAACAAGAATTATCAAGAATGTGATTGTGTAGGTAATATTGTTTTTTATGCTTTGGTTTTGTTCTGTTTTTTAATTCTATGGTTCTAAAATCTGCCTGAAATCGATTTTGAAACATGTTTATTATGCTATGATTTTGAAACATGTTTATTATTCTGAAATCTGCTTGAATTCTGAATTATGATTTCTGCCTGATTTTGCATGATTCTGATCCTGTTTATGCTATGATTTTGATCCTGATTTTGCCTGATTATGATCCTGATTTTGCCTGATTCTGTTCATTTCTGTTATGATTCTGTTCATTTATGTTATGTTATTCTGAATTCTGATCCTGATTTCTGCCTGAATTCTATAATTCTGATCCTGTTATTCTGAAATCTGCCTGAATGCTGAATTATGATTTCTGATTCTGATCATTTGCCTAATTCTGTTCATCTCTGAAATGTGATTCTGTTCTGATTCTGTTATGAAATCATGTGTTAATTCTTCTTATTCTTATTGAACAAGGTATGCTGGTGAAAATATATTTGGAGTTAGTAACATCAACCACACAGGAGACAAGTTTGTGGTAACACTGGAAAATAAAGAATGTTCATGTAGGAAGTGGATGCTCACTGGAATTCCATGCTGCCATGCAGTTTGTTGTTGCAACTTCCGCAAAAAAGATCCAGAAGACTTGATTCCAACATATTATAGGCGAGAGACATATGCGGCATGTTACCGACCTGTTATTTACCCAACAAATGGACAAAATATATGGGCTTAAACTCCATATCCTGATGTCTTACCACCACCATCAAGAAGGCTTCCAAGAAGGCCCAAAAGGTCAAGGAACAAAGATGACGATGAAAAAAATAAGGACTCGACAATGATTAGTAGGAAAGGGATGTCAAGTAAGTGCAGCAACTGTAAACAATCTGGTCATAACAAGGCATCATGTCCAAGCCAAACCCAAGAAAGCCAGTCTCAAACTGAAGTTGGTCAAGCCCAAACTGAAGTTGTCCAAGCCCAAACTGAAGCTGTTCAAACCCAAATTCAAGCTGCCCAGACCCAAGCCCAAGCCCAATCACAACCTATCAAAACCAGAGGAAGACCCAAGAAAAACCAACCCACACAACCTGTCAAACGCAGAGGAAGACCCAACAAACTACAATCTGCACAAGGTCTGTCCCAGCAAAGCTCAGTCCCAGTCCCAGCAAGCTCAGCCCCAGCCTGCACAAGCCCAGTCCCAGCCTGCACAACCTCCGTTCCAGCCTGCAAAAGCTCAAGCTCAAGCTCATTCAAGCACTTTTAGACCAAAGTTCAAAACATGGAAATTATAATATTAGGATCTGTCACTTTTTGCTAGTTTATGATCAATTTATGATCACTTTTTGTTAGTTTATTTTAGTTTATGATCAGTTTATGAACAATTTTAGTTGGTGTATGATCAATTTATGATCACTTTTTGTTAGTCAAGCACTTTATGTCATTTTATGATCACTTTATGTCATTTTGTATCATCTAAAACAGAATTATGGATTATGAATGAATGAATTATGCAGGAAATGCTTTATGAACATTGTATGCCGTTTTGTACCACTTGAAACAGAATTATGGATTATGAATGAATGAATTATGCAGGAAATGGTTTATGAACATTGTATGCCGTTTTGTACCACCTGAAACAGAATTATTGATTATGCATTCCTTATGAATGAATCATTTATGGATCTCAATTCTGATTTTCTGAGATTCATAGCACCGTGTTGACTTTCTGATTTTCATCAATTTAAATCTAATGTTTAATAATACAACTGCAGACAAACAAACATTACATTGACAGTAATAATTAAAGAAATAACAACCAAGAACATTGGAGCCACAATTGATGCAAAAGAAAATTACATTAATAGTTCCAAATTCCATACAACAAACTCTATCATAACTACATACTTACAACAAATCTACTACATCAACCTCAAGAAAATTACATCTACTACAATAAGCTCATTTTAGAGCTAAGATCAACAATAAAACAACACATGCTACACCAAACAAAACGCATAAAAATAGCAGCAACTTCATCTTAATAATGGTTGACTTGTGATCTCCATGCATCTTCAAAATGACATTCCTAAGAGTCATAATCTCCAACTCCTTTTGGGGGCACTCTAAACATTGTGTATGTAGTTGTTGTGGAGTTCTCTGTTGTGTTTGAGGCATATAGTCTGAATCCCAAACAAAGTAATTGCATCTACATTCAATATCATGACTCTACAATTGATGAACAAAGACAACATCAATAACAAATCAACAATAAACAAATTTCTAATCTGAACCAAAAAACCATAAATCTAAAACCCTAATTTTAGAAAACCATTATGAAAAACAAAATCTCAAAATCTAATCTAACAACCTCAACTAAAATATTGAAAACCATAAAGGTATTATTGCTTACCACAAAATTCCTACAACCCCAAAACTTTCTTCCTCTGTTCGGACCCCATTTTGTCACCGTGCGCATCACAGGTTTCAAACCACAAGCACAATTTGGCAGCTCACTAATTCCATTGGAAACGAAAGAACCATAGTTGTAGGACTGTGTATTTGACCCATTTGAACATGAGGCAGCCATGGATTTTGAGTTTTGAGAACCGTGAATATGATTTTTCATGGATGGAAGAAGCAAATGATAAGAGAAAAACGACTGGGACAAGAGAAGAACACGCACAGAGATGAGAAGAGGGAAACGCACAGAGAAGAAAAGATGAAAATGAAAACAAGGAAATGAAAAGACGAAAATGGGAGGAGGGAAATCAATGGAGATGAGTATACCAAACAAGAGATTTGTGAACGTTGACCAGAAAGAAAACGGATGAGGGAGTTTGTTAACGTTGCTCAACGGAATCTCAATTAAAGGGTTTAATTGAAATTATTTTGAAAGATAAAAATACTGAAATGGGATAAAAAAAACGTTAAAGGACCAAACCGTTACCGTGGAACTTAAGTTAAATGACCAAATAAAATGTAGATTTGGCCTAAATAGTTATTGATGAGATTATCTGATGTTGGTCTTATCTAAGTCAAAATAAGAGGCTCGGATATATTCAATGTCAATTACATGAGTAATGACTGAACATTACATAAATGTAACCAATATTAGATGATAGTTTGGTGTAGGGAAATATTTTGACAAACATAGAAAATATTAACATATTCTTGTAATAAAATTTTGTGTTCCATTTTATAACCTTAAAAACTCACATGTATATTATGGCACGCATTTTCATGAAGTTCGTGTATTAGCTTATGCATGACAATGTATTTAGAAAATTGGATTTCTAAAAATATTATTTGTATTTTTAAAAAAAAGCCCGATATGTTTCTGACTATTAATAATAATTTTTGTTTTACTTTAAAAAACTATTTTCATGAATTTAGCATTTTTTAAGAAGCGAGGAAAAACATCTTGTCCAGAGCCCATTCTCATTGATAAGAAAGGAAAAAAAATATCAAAAATTGAGTCAGGAAAATTTCTCAATTGTCCACCTTTCTTAAACAATGAAATATATAAATTTACAAAAATGTTATTGTATTTGTTTCCACGATAACTTCACTTTGAACGTACATCATTAGGAATGAATCATCAATCGCATGTGACATGAAGGTCCATTTTAACCTCCATCTTCTATCAACAAGGAGGGAAAGGAGAGTTTATAATGAAGCAAATGGACAAAGGAAATTTAAGGGTGTAGTAGATTTAGAAATACACAAGACATATGGAGAAAATAAAATGAGATAGTAGAGTCAAAGTAGGAAGAAAAAAAACTCTAGGTTTTCTTAACCACACTAAATAGCCCAAATATTTAAGTGAGCGGGATAAAAACGTTTATTAATTTTCTTTGTAAAAATGTGGTTGTTTAACCTAAAATTTTATTTTAATACAACTTGTATAGCTCATAAAATCTTAAAACACGTAATGAGTTATTAGTAAGAAGTCAAACACATTAAACAACTGATTGACTTGAACTACAACTCTTACACATGGAGAAAATCATATTAAAATTGTAGGAATTAACTCGTATGGCCAATATATTTATTGAAGGTATAGTAATTTTTACTGATTATAAAAATACATTTTTGATATGTTAATTAATTATACATGAGATAGTTTTATTATTAACTATTTTTTGTGTAAGACATGTCCACCAATTGTATAAAGTAATATAAATGGATAAGATAAGATATTTTAAATACTCAATATTTAAAAGAGATTTGTATTCTTCATCTTCTATTAGAAAGTGAATATTTTGTCAAAAGATAAATCCAAATTAACTTTTCATTTTCAACATAAAAATCATTTTTTAACAAATATATATTTTTTTAATCGTTTTACACAACCAGAAACTAATCTAAAACATAAAAATGGTTAGACATCTTAAACAAAATGAACGTTATGAAGGTAGATTTACTAATAAGATAAAACTAGCCAAGTCAAAGCTCCCAATTCAAGACAGAAACAAGTCATGATACCCTATCTTTTTATTTTTTATTTTTATTATATTTCTTTTATGAAAGTGAATAAAAGAATTATAAGATGTCGGAATTCAGATATTTTTACTCCGGATTGCACATTAATTAGGTTATCCTCATATTATCCTAGCACCAACAACGTCCGAATATAGAACATGCTGGTTAGGGGTTGTTGAACACACCTGAGTAATTGACTTAACATGTTTTCATGGTAATTCCATTACAGAAATGAAAATGACAATTAATTCATCAACACATTAAATATAGATACTTTTACCTTACACTATACAAAAATATAACACTGTAGTGTTGAGTGAGTTTCAAGTGGTTGGAATGATCTAATCTCATGGGCCATAACAAGTGAATTTTGGGGGCAAGAGTAACATGGCCTTCATGTGCAAACATAAATGTTAAGTCACCATCAACTTAAAAGAACATCCCTTATTTGATTTGATCATCTGAACACCACATTTTGGTGAAAATTGTGGGCCATTAAATTTTCTCCCAATCTCTTTCTCCAATTAATCTTATTCACAGAACATGAAGACTCTATCCAAGGAATGCGACGTACCATTATCTGGTTTCCTATGTGTACCTTACATTGTCATATGTTACAAATTGGTAATTGGTAATGTCTTGCAATTTTAATTTAATATATGTAGGATCGACACTTTTAATTAAATTCGTGTTCCAATATTCGATGCCGACACATTAATTACATTTAATTAATTAATTTTTTTAAATTATTATCAATGTTATGATTTTAGGGACGAATCATCGTATAATAGCTGCGCTAAATCATCATTGAAGGGTGAAAAACTTCATTATGTTAAAATCAGTGAGCCTGTCAATGTTAATATGGGGTCAGTATGTGTCAGCGTATATCTAGAGTTGTGATACTTACATTTATCATCAACCGAGCACTGCTCGATCATGTTGGACAACTACTCGAGTGTTTACTGGTATATGTGTAGCCTTACTTGAGTAGTATTCTCTCCTTGTTTGATTACTAATTCATACCTTATTAAATATTGCACTAGCATGCAGCTTATATGCTCTAAATACTTGTGCGCATTGAAGAATTTGTCAATGATGTCTGTGAAACCACCTTTCGGATGTGTTACCGTGGTGGTTGTGGTTTAGGGCAGGGACCACATGGAAGCCCTATCTGTTGAAATACTAATTTCTGTGGGCGAGCTGCAACAAATCACAAATAAGAGTAAACACTGAATTGCTGCGCGCTTAATCCAATGCTCGTAAAAAAAAATAATGGGCTTAGTTTATCAAAGATTGAATTCAAACATAATATAATAACTTATTTAAATTATGTCTTTTATATTGTCTATAAAACTAGTTCTTAATGTGAATGTCTTGCTAGAAAAGAACCATCCGACCAAATAATTCCTCGAGTATGACCTCTCCAGGTTTACATCTCGACAGCTTAGCTCGCTTATTATGGTTTGTTCCTATTTATTAATATTTCAAAAAATTAGGAATAGTTTTATAGGATAATTAGCAATTCAGTTATTATATAATCATGAAGCGAGTGTTAATTTGAAGTTTGAATTTTGGAGGTAATTAATAAAGGAACTAGACTAAGGTTAAAAAATTGAAAGGTACGAGTAAAGTGTAAGAAACACATAGAGTGTGTAGTATAGAAAAAGTGGGTCCATGTTGACATGAAGAAGAGCAACATAACCAATAGAACATGTCTTTTGAAAACACCAATATTACAATTACTACAACCCGTGCTACCTCTGTCCTTTCCTCTGTCCCCACACTCCACATGTGAAATGACCCTTCTACCCCTTTACCTTACCCTTTCTCTTCTCTCCATAAATACCCTATTACCACTTATTCATTCATCTCACAAAATGGCCATTAAGAAATACTCCAACAAACTTCCTCAAAATGCAGTTTTGAAACAAATCCTTAAAAGATGTTCAAGCTTAGGAAAGAAAAACGAGTATGATCATAACCTTGATGTCCCTAAAGGTCATTTCCCTGTTTACGTTGGTGAGAATCGAAGTAGATATGTTGTTCCAATCTCTTTTTTGACTCACCCTGAGTTTCAATCCCTTCTTCGACAAGCTGAAGAGGAATTTGGCTTTGATCATGATATGGGTCTCACTATTCCTTGTGAAGAACTTGTTTTTCGATCCTTAACATCAATGATTCGATGAAAGAGAATAACATTGTTGTGATTTGGAGAAGATCGTTTCATGATCACCAAAGATGAAGCAATAGCTTTTTGCTTCTCTTTTTTTTTATTCTCCTTTTATCATAGCTATTTTTGTTCTCATTCAATTCATTTTCATTTTCTTTTTTATTATTGAATTTTTGGGAGTATTATTATGTGACTCTAACTTTTTACCCCGTGAATGTGATGGGTTGAAAATTGTAAAAAGGTTTCCTTACAGAGGTTATGTGTAGTATTAGTATGTACCCTGTGAGAGATGTTTAATGTCAATCAAACCCAACTAGTTACTTTTCTCTTATGTTTCTTCTTCCCTTACTAAATATTTATTATATTTACTTTGCACCCTCACATCACATACATATTGGACCGCATTGTTTTTAATCTATATATATATATATTTATCAATACAAATAACATTCGATTTAAGTTATAGCGTTAATTAATATACAATTAACATTGGATTTAAAAAATTGCAAAATTTAGAATTTATAGAGACAAAATTTATTTTAATCATTAATTGTTTTTATATACACCTTAAAGTAAAATAAAATATTATTGAAAAATAAATAAATATTATATAAGCAATGAAAAGTTTGTACCACTCTAAAACCACAATATATAGAATTATGGGGAAATTAATTAGACATATATTTATCAATCTAAACATTTAACAGTAACATCCAACACTAAAAAAACGAAAAAGCAAGTTGATGCTTTTATTTTTTATTTTTTTTTTAATGACTGAATTTTATTAATTTAATTTAATTAAAATTTATTAATAACAATATATTTTTTTATACTATAACTAAAAAAGAGTTTTTCAGCTATATAATTATATTTTTATATATTATATATTATATAATAAAAGATTGATTTCCTAAAAATTTCGATGTTTGTTGTTGCTTCTACCAATCTATCCAAGTTTCATTATTTTTTTTAGTAAATAATATAGTAATATTACTCAAACTTATATACAAATACAAAGTTGATTTAATTTTATAATTTATATTTATTTAATAATATCAGTTGAACTTATAATTTAAACCAATTAGAGCCTCTATGATCAACTACATTTTTTACCACATCGTATTTTTAAATTTTTAGAATCAGTAAATATCGCACCTAATAGTTTATATGATTTTTTTCTAAACTATCGTGTGTAGTTTTAAAGGGCATGTACTGCTGTTGTTCAATTAGATTTCAACTCGTTATATTTTTGAAGACATTGGGTGTTGTCAAAAATTAATTAAATTGATCTAATTATAAATTAAATTTATATTGTATAAAAAATCAAATTAATTAAATTATTTATGATGTGAATCACATATTTAAAATAAATCAGTTAATTAAATTAATTTAATAATTTTAAAACTCAATTATGATTTTTTATTGAGAAAAATACAAAACATTTGTTTTTTCTGAAAAAAAATTTGGTTTTTTTTTATTTGAAAAGTAAACGAAACTTTTTATTTTGAAAAAAAAATTATCGAATTTTTTTTATCTATTTTTCTCAAATTAAAATTCTTAAAATAAATAAAAAACCTTTGTTATTTTTTCAAATTGAATTTTTTTTGTCAAAGAATTCAAATTAAAAAATTTGTTTGAAACGGTTTTTAATTAAGACTTGTCAAAATATTAAACTGATTAAAACTACAAAAAACTTAATATAAAATTAATATTTTTAAAGTGATTTTTAAAAACTGAATCAAATGACTGATATAGATTATATTCACCGCAATTTTTACACCCTAATTGAGGTTACGGTAGAAACTCGTGACTCCTTTCATTTTCATATATGTGAGATAATGGCCTAATTAATTGTATTTTGACACACATCTCTTTTCTTTAATTAATTATTTTAGAATATTAATAAAATCATTATCTCAAACTTTACAACAACGCGAGAACTTAGTTGTATTTGAATTTTATTATTTTTCATTTACAAAATTATATTACTTTTAATTACGATAAATTATACCTTTAGCTTTATGTTTATTTTTATTTTACGTAGGATGATGCAGAGAGAAATGTGAGAAAAATTAGGACAAACCATACTCATCTAACCATTTACTCTTTTGAAGGTTTAGTATATTTTATTTGATCTATAAATAATAAATTTAATTATTTTCGAATCATTTAAATTAGTCATTTAGTCTTAACGTTACAATTAGTAAAAATTTTTTTAAGTACTATTTATATAATAAATTAATTTTCTTTATAAATAGTTAATATTATTTTATGATTCATTAAATAATTTTTTTTTATTTATAAAAGATAAGTGACATAGTTGTTTGAATTATGTTACCCAAGGTCTTTTGTACTTGTTATTACCTTCTTGTAATGGGCAACTAAATTTTGAATTATTTGCTTTTAAATCGTTCACCTAAGAGGTCGTACCAAAGCAATGGCACATTTGGAAAACATATTGTATTCAGTAAATGTTGGAATTTTTTTTTTTGACGAAAAGCAACTTCATTCAATAGATAAATCAGAGATTGATACAAGCAGATTCAACGAGATGGGTTGGAACATTCCCCATCCACATACTTAAACTAACACAACCACCTAATCCAACTAAGTTAGTAAATGTTGGAATTTAAGTTTGTATAAATTGAAAGAAAAAAAATTAGAGTAAAATGTTAAAAAACTTTTACACGATCACCGGTTTAATTCTATAAATACTAAAGTCTATTATTAAATAATATATGCAATAAAAAAAAACTTTATTTTATATGAATTATTTTTTTTATGAAATTAAACACACTAAAATTAGATACAACTATCAATTTTCTCTTCCATGGTCCTTTTATGCGAATATATTGTGCCATATTTAGAGGTCTAGAACAGATCATATAGTGCAATAGGACACTCAAGATATCGATATAATTTATAATTGATTTGTTTTATTTTGAGGACTACATTGTTGATAATTTACCTGTATAATTTTAGACCATACTGCAAAATGTCTTAAAGAAAACAACTCAATTTAGTAATATCTTTAATAGTTGAAATTTATTATTTCAAAATTGTATTTTTTTATCCGAAAATAATGATAAATCACTGCTTGAAAAATAAACCAAAAATGATTTTTGAATTTAAAATGTTACATTTTGAAGAAATAATTTAAACATATATTTTACTAATAAAAAGGTCAATATCAAACATGTTGAAGCTTCATTCAAACAGAGTATTATGATAGTAACTTGCTTTCCTTTTGCAGCAGGACCAGCTGAAAATAAAAACAACCTCTGCTAGATGGTCCTCTCTTCATTATTAATGTTTCTTTTAATTTCAACCACAAAAGACTTCTGACATTCACAACTTCTCTTACAAATTATAACTGCTTCACCAACTCAGCAACTTCCATTGGCCCAAAAGAATGTCTTTTGCTATATATCTACAATTCATTTTTTTATTCACAAAAAAATATCTTCACATCCTTTGTTTCACTCTATCTTCTTTGTGGTGGTTCATAACACATGAGGGGTTGATTTTGTCTGGACCAACATAAGATATCAATCCAATTTAATTATGAATTCAAACAAAAGCCAGTTGTAATGTAACTACATCTACATGTCATTTTAATTATGTTACAAATCAAGAGGACATTGTTTCTACAAAAATATATAACCTCAAATTCTCTTGTCTTCAACTGTTTTTTTTTTCCCTCTCCCTTATAAATATATATATTGTTTCTATCTCCAATAATGCATAGCATGCACTTGTGGCCTTAATTTATAGATAAATTATATTCCCAATAGAATAATGATTAATTTAAAGTGTTGTTAACTTTGTCTTTCACTTGGTGATATATGTGATCTACAATTGGGAATTTCTATTTATGGAAGTTTGTACCTAAAATGCCTCCAATCATGTTCTCTTCTATTTCGTGGTACCCATGGTTATTGTCTTTCATTAGGTAATTTGGGTCAATTTAGCCCGAACCGGTACACCTTTCAATTCAAAGGACTTTTCTACTATTATCAAAAAAGTATATAGGTATGCCCTATACTTCTTTAGGCCATAATTATTTTTTATTCTGTCTCTTTAGTTTTTTAGGATACTTTACCTCTCTTAGCTTTGGGAGTTACTTATTTTAGCTTTCTAAATTTTGAATATTTTTTACTTTTTTTTTTCAAGTTTTAGATATTTTTTACTCAATCTTTCTAAAATAAGTATTTTACATGTGTGTAAGCCTTTTGAGAAATTCATTAGGCCATTAATGATCATTTTACAAAGCGGTTTATGTTTAAGACAACTTATTTTTATGACATAAAATTAATACAAATTGATTAAAATTATATCGATCGATAACAATATAATTCAAAATCGCTAAAATGATAAATTTGTAAACAAACTCACAATATCTAGATTAATAGCATAAAATGACAAAATATCTACAAATTAGACAAACATTATATATATGATAAAATTGATGGATTTTTTAGTGTTTGTATTTACGGAAGTGGAATTATATTGATATATTTTGTATGTGAAAAGTATGAAATATATTGTATGTGGGGTAAAACTTTTAATCCTAAATTTTATTCTTTCTTCTAAATATAGAGTTCAATTGTATTATAAAAAATATATCATATCCCTAAATTAAGGAACAAATTCTAAAAATATTGGAAACAGAAATATAAATTATATATCTTAATGATATCTTATTCATAAACTTAATATTTAAACTTAAATAAAATATAAATATAAATAAAATCCTCTAAAGATATTCATACATATTATTCTCAACAAAAATTAAAGTATCTGAAATATTGATGTTTCCGGAGCTGCAATATTGACAATGTCAAAGTCACGGATTGTATATGCATTACATCGAAGTTGATTTGTCGATCTGAACCAAATGAACACTACAATAAGATTATATATCAAAACATCGCACTAAGACAAATAACAAAGCAACATCACACTTGGACAACAAAATCACAAACAATACAGAGAGAAAAAAAATAAATATATATAGAAACCACCTATTTTAATAAAATAGAGAGAGAAATGAGTGAAATGGGTGATTCCAAGTAAAAAATGATCTTCAGCTACCTCTCTTCAATTAAAGAAGAAGAAAATAGGATAAATGAAAAAAGAACAGTGCGACTTGGTTTTGTACCTAGTAAGTTAAGTGCAAAATTTTGTGTCAAAGAGAGGATATCTGATACAATCCCAATTTATCAATTCAAGTATCTCGGAGAGAAGATATTCATTTTTCTTGTTATATGATTTACAAGATAGTTTATTCTAAATAAAAGAAACAAAAATGTATATCATGCATTGTGGTTTCTATTTAGGATTTCATCCTATAAGACAAAGTACCATTATTTTCTTCAACATCAACTTAAGGGTATAAGTGACTTTAAAATAGAACGGAAAAAATGATAATATAGTTTTGACTGCTTTTTAGACTATTGATAGTCGTTGTCAATACGAAAAAGAGTCATTTGAACTTTGACATAAAGTTACTGACTGCTTTTTAGACTATTGTGTACAGAGAGTTGAGTCTTCAAAAGTACTTATCGATCTTCATGTTCAAACATCATACCTCATTGATTTTTCCTCTAGTGATTTTTTCATACTAATGGAAGCTAATGTTGATGTTATCTTCACATCGAGAGCTTATCGAATAGTGGTTCAGCTTGGTCGGTTGATGTTAAATGGTTTGTTGTACATCTTTTGTGTTTCACTAGCATTAGCAAGGGGTGAATGTCATATCCAATTTGTTTCTTTGACTCGTTCAATCCATTACTTCAGGCTAACAAATGGTTAGCTTCAAAGGGTCTTGACCTTAAGTGAGACTAATTCATTTTCTGTTACTCATTTATTATTAGACGATGAGTACCAAATAATGTTTTCTTTTGTACTACATGTGTCACTTAGACATAAGAATCAAATTATTTTCTTATCTTTTCTTCTCTTCTCTTCTTTTCTCTTTTCTTTCTTTGGTTTGTTATTCGAGGATATGCTGCATGCTCATTTCAACAAATGTGAGAGAATATTCTCTTATATTTATTATCATCAAAATACCAAAGAGTACATTATTCTCAAATCAATCTAATTCTTCATTGTGGTTCATAATTATTTTATAAAACTCATTCAATGTTTTGAAGTCATATTAAATGACTTATTTTGTAAAGTAACAATATTTTGAGTTTTTTATAAAGTATTTATTTTTTGCAACTTTTTAACACTTTTTTACGTTAATTCTGCATTATTTGAATAAAGGGTGTGTTACAAACACCAATAATGCAAATATTTTTGTATATTCGTCTAATCAAACGTCTCCTTAAAATTTTCACTTTGTGGTTCAATTCTACTATCTTGAGGGGCTTACAGCCAGTATTGTGGAATCCAATTCCAAACAAGAAAGACATTTCCTTCGAGAAGTTTGATATATCACTCCAAGAAAAAGTTAGATTTTGCAACAAAAGTTAAAAAATAGAAAACAAAAATAATGAGAATATCAGAAGAACTTTATAGGATGGTAGAAAATTTAGAAATAATAAACTAATAATCTTCGAAATTCATAAAACCAACATCCCATAAAGGAGTTAAAAGATATGTACGTATAATGGTTAAGAAAATCAAATGATTTTAAAGATATAAAAAATTATTACATAGACAAAAAAAATTATTAATAATAAAAGCAAAATAGTTTGTAAGACCTGTATTGATATTATTATGTTGAATATTTTTACATAATTTTAGTGGAAAGAAAAAATATCTTCATTAAAAGATTCAAATTCGAAATTTTATAATTATATATGTAAGATTGTTAAGTGGCGTTTTAATAATTAGATAAAAAAAAAAAAATTAAAAATAATAATAATCAACTAATAATAATAATAAAATAATAGATTAATAATAAAATAATAATAATAATAATAAGTTATTGTCCACTAGCTTTCTATAAAAAGTTGAAGAATGTGCTATTATGGTTGTTTAGGATACCATACTTTTACAATTGAACACTATTTCCTTTTTATTTTTTCACCTAGTCACATGACATTAATTAGATAAATATAATAGCATTACTAATTTAATTAAAATTGGTGAAAAATTACATAAAGATTGTTTAAAAAATACAATTAATTAGTTGCAAGGTGTTATCTAGTTCCACATGAGGATGACTTCTAATATGTAGATGAAATTAGTGTTATCTCACACTAGACGAATTTGTTGTTGTTCTTTATCATCGTAGATTGGATTGTTTAAAGATGGTATAATAGCTTATGTTGGTCGAATCTTTAATTATTGAAAATATATTGCGGGATAACTACTATCAACTTGAGTCAAGACAAATGTTTGACCCAATGTGCAAAGGTGGAGTACATGTTTTCAAATTGTTGAATAGTACGGTTCATGAGTTATAAAATTAGCATCAACAAACTTAAAAAATTAAATCTTCGTCGTTGTTTGATGTGGGAGGTTTTCAAAAGACTCATTTGTTGTTGGTGTTACACTTTCCCTCCCTCAAAACAATGCTCCACAACAATATATGAGCGCCTAATAAAATAAAAATGTATTTTGCAAAATATTAGTACCTAGTTGTTAACTTTGTTAGAGGAAGAAGTTGAACTCATGACTTTGTTGTCGCTCTAACTCCTTCAAACTACTTTGTGACTCTCTAATTAGTGTTATAATTAATTGCTATTTTTTAAC